>JABXWE010012704.1:0-26271 GCA_014611495.1 Limonius californicus
TTCTAGTGAGTTGTTTCGCTTTAATTTATTGTTCTGTTGCACTGATTTCTTAGAGGTACTTTGCTTTTCTTTCGGAGATTCGGGTTGTACGAATGTGCTATTTTGCGCGTCAGGGTGTAGATTATGTAATCCTAAAGCGTGTGTTTCAGGGTTTAGTGTGGTTTTATCATGATCTTCACTAAGCGTGCCGCTGTTGGAGGTATTTGATGAAATTTGTCGTTTTAAAATTTTTGGTGAAGAAGATTTTATGCTTGTGTCTATTTCTTGTGCTATTTGCTGTTCCTCTGACGTGACTTGGTTTAGGTTAGGACATCTGTCAGCTATGTGTCCTGGTTTTTTACATAAGTAGCATGAGACTGTGTCTGTACTGAGAAAGATTCGGTATGCTGTTTCTTCATATGTTATTAATATGGAGCTAGGAATTAATGTATTAGAGTCAGATACATATGTTTGTCTACGAAAGCTCATGATATGAGTGAGACCTTCTTCTGAAATTCCTGCTCCTAGGAAATTGATGGGAGAGACTAATTTCAGTCCAATATGTCTTAGTTCGTTTTCAAATACGGCATGTGGTATTATGGGAGGGGCGTTGGATATGATTATTCTTTGCGCTGTATTAATTAATCTACGTATTTCAAGTTCGATACCATTAATTTCGATTCTATTATGGTTAAGCATTATGGTATCTACAACAGATTTGTCAGATAAATAGATACAGAACCGCCCGTTTGAGATTTTTGAGGCAAAACGAATGTTTGCCGGATTGGTGATAGTGCTGATTGCTTTGATATAGTCAATTTGCTTAAGACCTTCTGCAGTATCTATGACAATAGCCTGATCTTTTTTTGGAAAAATGATAGGGGTTTGGCAAATTACGAAGTATGGGTGGGATTTACTTACTGTGTGGGAAGGAGGTTGGGAACTTCCGTAATCAGAAGTCCCAGCTTGTAGTGCGCTCATTTTATTCCTATGAAAGCAACATTTGTTGAAATAACTGATAAAAGTTTGTATACACGTGTACAATGTTCACTGACCTTTTATCGCACTTGCACACTCGGCACTGTAATATACGTCTATGCTCGGCGACGGTTCACGGCCAACTCTCATTTTTTTTTTAATTTTACTAAGCGTATTTAACAGTTTAATTATGTTTCCTTTTTTCTAATTAAATTAGTGTGGTTTCCATTTCAGATTTTCACTTATAATTGCTCGTGACGTTCATCAATAGTATTTAAACTTTATCCATTTTCCTTTGTGGCTGTTATTCTCAAATACTATTTTCGATTAGAAATCAATGATTATGTGCTTGATGGTGAGAGGGTGTTGCAGTTATCACATGTTGGCGGATCTTCTCGTTGGAATAGCTATGCATGGGTGAGACGGGTATGGCCGATTCTTAGTCTGGTAAGTAGTATTTGTTGATGGCGTGTTTTTGGAGAGGGCCACGGTTCTATTGTTGGCTTCACCATTCTGAGCTTATTGTTGTCAGTATTTTCCCATTCGGATTGCCATGTTTCGAGTATGCGTTTCTTTATGGTGTTTTTGACGTCCTGGTGAAACTGGTTTTCTTCTCTTATATTGTCTTCTCTTGTAGCTGATTTTGCTGCTATATCGGCTTTTTCGTTGCCACTTATTCCAATGTGGGAAGGAATCCATATTAATTGTAAATCTTTGTTTTGATTATGTGCAATGTGTATATGTTCTTGGATGTTTAATATTAGTGTATGTTTTGATGTGGTTTGCAGTGCGCTGAGTACACTTAGTGAGTCAGACAAGATTAAGAATTTGTTGTGGGTGCTATTGGATATTCGAATAAGGCTTTGTAAGATGCTGTATGCCTCGGCTGTAAAGATGCTGGTTTCATCTGGTAGTCTATATGTGCAGCATTCCTCTTCGTAAATGTAGGCTGCTCCCGTGATGTTTCCTGATTTTGAAGCGTCAGTATAGATGTGTTTGTGTTCTGGTAACATATTAACTATTTCGTGGAGTTTGGATTATTATATAAGCTCGGGTGTGTATCAGGCTTGGAGTACTTTGACATCTCTAATATTACTTTTGGTAATGATGTTTCCCAAGGTGGGATTTTGCTGATAGTGTGTGTTGTAACTGGTGGGAATTGGAGGTTGTATTTGGATTTCAGAGATTCGAGTTGGCTGCAAAGCTGTTTGGAAGTTTTGTTTGGATTAATAGTGGGGGGTTTTTTGTTGATATGTTGATAGGCAGGATTTTTAGGATAAGCGGCTATTTTAACTGCATAGGCTAGTGTTATGTTGTCTCGTCTGAATTGTAGCGGTGGTTCTCCAGCTTCTACTAGTATGCTTTTAACTTGACTATTTCGAAAGCATCCAGTAGCGATTCGAACTCCTGCGTGGTGGACGGTATCAATTGCTTTTAGTGTGCTGATTGTTGCCGAGGAGTAGACGGTTGATCCGTAATCTATCTTTGATCTAATAATTGCTCTGTACAGGTTTAATAGCACTTCTTTTTCTGAGCCCCAGTTGGTGTGTGCTAGACATTTAATGATATTCATTCTTTTCATACATTCGTTTTTTAGATATGTTATATGTTGTTTCCAGGTTAGTTTTCGGTCCATTATTAGACCTAGATATTTTATGGAACTTTCATATTGAATCTCTACATTGTTAAGTTTTAGTTTAGGATTCAAGTTGCATTTTTGTAGTTTTTAAAAAGTGGATACTTTTTGTTTTAGTGGTTGAAAATTTGAATCCAGTGTTGGCACACCAGTCTTGTAGGTTGTTGATTGAAGTTTGTAGATTTTTTCTAATGGAGGACAGCCGTTTTCCTGTATTGAAAATGACTAAATCATCTACATAAATGCAGGCTTTGGTTGGAGGACATATTGCTTCCTTTATTCTGTTGATGGCTACGTTAAATAATGTTGTGCTGAGGATTGATCCTTGCGGAGCTCCGTTTTCCTGTGTCATCGTTTCGGATAGCGTGTTTCCTACTCTGACTTGAAATAGTCGGTTGCTCAAGAAGTTTTGAATGAAATGTACTGTGTGGCTTTTCAGTCCAAAACTTAATGTTGATTTTATGATGTGGTGTTTCCATGTTGTGTCAAATGCTTTTTCAAGGTCGAAAAATATGGCTATTACGTGGTGTTTGTTGGAGAATGCTTTTTAATTTCGTGTCTAGGGAAATTAATTGATCTATTGTAGAGTGTCCATCCCTGTATCCGCCTTGCTGATTATTTATGAGGTTGTTTTTCTCTAGATACCATGTTAGTCTGGAGTTAACCATTTTTTCAATAATTTTGCAGAGACAGCTTGTTAACGCTATTGGTCTGTAGTTAGATGGATCTAGGCGATTTTTGTTTGCTTTCAGGATTGGTACGACGATCGCTTTCTTCCAAGCGTCTGGGAAAGTGTTCTCGGTCCATATCTTATTGACTATTGTATAGTGTCAGTAGGCGTTGTAGAGCATTCTCTGGTAGTTGACGTATCATTTCGTATGGAATTTCATCATATCCAGGAGAGGAGTATTTTCGTTTTTGTAGTGCTTTGGTAAGTTCTATTATTGTGAATCGATTGTTGATAGGATTTGTGTTATCGTCTTCTATTTTCAAATGGGTTTTTTCTTCGGATTGTTTGTGTAGGAGGAACTTGTTGTCATAGTGTTTGCTGCTAGAGTTATGTTGGAAAGTTTTTGCGAGGCAGTTTGAGATTTCCTTTGGATCTGATATGATTTGATTATCTACTTCAATGCTTGTAATTTTATTTGATGTGCTAATACCCCTTATTTTTTTGATTTTGGTCCAAATTTCTTGTGGGGATGTATTATTTTTTATTTCAGATATATATTTCTTCCAGCATTTTTGCTTGTTCTCTTTTGCTATAGCTCTTGCTCTTTTAAAATTGATTTTCTGTAGTATGATGTTTTTTAAGTAGATTGTAAGCCCGTTTTCTCTCTTTTATTGCTTGGCTACAAGCTTTATTCCACCATGGTACTGGTTTTCTAGTGAGAGTGCTGTTTTTCTTTCCGATAGCTACCTCTGCGGCTTCTTGCATGATGTTTGTTAAATTATTGATTGGTGTGTTAATGTTGTCAGAGCGTGTTGTGGTTGTTATTTTTTGTGATATTAGATCTTGGTAGAGTGTCCATTTTGCATCTTTTAGGTTCCACTTCGGTATGAGTCTTTGTTCACTGGTTTGATTCAGTAGTTTGATTCGAATGGGAAAGTGATCGCTGTTGTGTAGATCGTCTAAAGTCTCAAATTGCAGAAGAGGTGTGAGTTTAGGGTGACAGAAGACTAAATCTATAGTGGATAATTTACCTGTAGCTAAAGTGAAATGTGTGGGGCTGCCGTCGTTGATTATATTTATATTGCTGTTTTCTAGAAGTTTACCTAGGATTTGACCTCTCTTGTCGGTGTACGTTGAGCCCCAGATGTTGTTGTGCCCGTTGAAAACACCTAGTAAGATGTAAGGGACTGGTAGTTGATTAATAATATTTTCGTTGCTTTGCTGGTCGACTGATTTATTTGGTGGGATATAAATGTTGCAGATGGTCAGTTTAAGCGTTGACACGATTTGTACGGCTATTGTTTCGAGATTCGTGTTGATGTTAATTTCTCTGGAGGTTAAATGATCACAGACAAGTATGGCAACGCCTCCACTTGCTAGGTTATCTGTTATCCGATCTTTCCGGTATGTATTATAGCCTCTAATATTGAGTGTTTGGGATGGTTTTAGGCGTGTTTCCTGTAGGCATATGCATTGTAAGGATTGATCAGCTATCAATAATTTTATTTCTTCTAGGCGGGTAAAAAACCCGTTACAATTCCATTGAAGGATGAATTTTAATTGATATCGGTTTGGGATAGGTTGCTTTCTATGGAGGTTATACTTGATATGGACATTGTATCTTCGTTCTCTATTTCGTGATTTTCTGCGAGTTTCTTGACGATTCGTGTGCATCTATTTTTGATGCTTCTATTTGTGAAGTGGGGATATAAGTTTTTAATCATTTTTATAAGAGCGGCGATATTATCTGTGTAATTCTTTGCGATATTAACTGGGTCTGCGGAACCATATGTATTTTCCAGAAAATCATGAAACTGGTGGTAGGTTAAGATGTATTGCTGTGGGTTAGTTGAGAGTATTTCAGCAACTGGCTTCAAGTGTTCTGTTAAGTCGTTGCTTGCATTTTCTAGTGAGTTGTTTCGCTTTAATTTTTTGTTCTGTTGCACTGATTTCTTAGAGGTACCTTGCTTTTCTTTTGGAGATTCGGGTTGTACGAATGTGCTATTTTGCGCGTCAGGGTGTAGATTATGTAATCCTGAAGCGTGTGTTTCAGGGTTTAGTGTGGTTTTATCATGCTCTTCACTAAGCGTGCCGCTGTTGGAGGTATTTGATGAAATTTGTCGTTTTAAAATTTTTGGTGAAGAAGCTTTTATGCTTGTGTCTATTTCTTGTGCTATTTGCTGTTCCTCTGACGTGACTTGGTTTAGGTTAAGACATCTGTCAGCTATGTGTCCTGGTTTTTTACATAAGTAGCATGAGACTGTGTCTGTACTGAGAAAGATTCGGTATGCTGTTTCTTCATATGTTATTAATATGGAGCTAGGAATTAATGTA
The DNA here is from genome assembly GCA_014611495.1 of Limonius californicus. NCBI lineage: Eukaryota > Metazoa > Arthropoda > Insecta > Coleoptera > Elateridae > Limonius > Limonius californicus. The sequence goes on from JABXWE010012704.1 coordinate 5,598, forward strand.
TTAGAGTCAGATACATATGTTTGTCTACGAAAGCTCATGATATGAGAGAAACCTTCTTCTGAAATTCCTGCTCGTAGGAAATTGATGGGAGAGACTAATTTCAGTCCAATTTGTCTTAGTTCGTTTTCTAATATGGCATGTGGTATTATGGGAGGGGCGTTGGATATGATTATTCTTTGCGCTGGATTAATTAATCTACGTATTTCAAGTTCGATACCATTAATTTCGATTCTATTATGGTTAAGCATTATGGTATCTACAACAGATTTGTCAGATAAATAGATACAGAACCGCCCGTTTGAGATTTTTGAGGCAAAACGAATGTTTGCCGAATTGGTGATGGTGCTGATTGCTTTGATATAGTCAATTTGCTTAAGACCTTCTGCAGTATCTATGACAATAGCCTGATCTTTTTTTGGAAAAATGATAGGGGTTTGGCAAATTACGGAGTATGGGTGGGGTTTACTTACTGTGTGGGAAGGAGGTTGGGAACTTCCGTAATCAGAAGTCCCAGCTTGTAGTGCACTCATTTTATTGCTATGAAAGCAACATTTGTTGAGATAACTAATAAAAGTTTATATACACGTGTACAATGTTCATTGACCGTTTATCGCACTTGCACACTCGGCACTCTAACTCTATTATAGTTAAACTTGGAATTTGAATATTGTAAATCTGCAAAGTATCTATTGTTGGTTCTCAGAATCTGAAGCTTATTTAACAATCTAGCAAAATTTACGGAACTAAAACATTGAACATCACCTTTTATTCTAAAAAGAAAATCGTCCCAATCCCATGGGTTGAACATGTTGGCCAAGTAAAGATGTAGCCTTTGTAGTTTTAGAATGATGAAATCCCGTTCTTTATACCATCTTCTTCTTTCACATTTCAACCATGTCTTCTGGGCAATCGCTACTGCTTTCTTCGATGCATATGAAGATTGGTTGAACTTGATGTTGATGAATTTGGGAACTAGATTTTCTTTTAAGCATGTTGAAATAAACCAAATGTTATGATTAATCTGCTTCTTCTTGAAGGAGAGATACAGGGTGTTAATGAATTGCAGGGACAAACTTCTAGGGCTTAAAGTATACATGAAAACCAAAATTTTTTGTTAATAAATGTATGGTCAAAAGTGTTTCCTTTCAGGGATAGAGCTTGTCAAAGATTCTTTAAGAAGCGCCTAAATGTAGGCAACTCAATTTACTATTTGTTTCCATAACGACGGAAAAGTGGGAAAGAGGGGTTTATTTATCCTGTATTAATTTCCGTCGTTATGGAAACAAATAGTAGGTAGTAAATTGAGTTGCCTACATGTAGGCGCTTCTTAAAGAATCTTTGAAAAGCTCTATCCCTGAAAGGAAACACTTTTGACCATACATTTATTAACAAAAAATTTTGGTTTTCATGTATACTTTAAGCCCTAGAAGTTTGTTCCTGCAGTTCATTAACACCCTATATATCTAACCTTCGTTGCTGGTTTCTTTGTTTCTCTAGAACCGAGTATTCAAAAAACGAAATAAAATCGGTACACATTTTCCAAGTCTTTGTGATACATTTTACTTAAAATTTTGCAGATTAAAATACATTTCAATACTGGTACGTATACCCAAGTGGTAGAAAATCATAATTAGTGAAAAGCTGTTTAAACTTTGTAATCAGACAAGCAGCTTCTAATTTTACTGTAAATAATTATCGTGAGCACATCCTTCAATTTTAGTAACTAACGTACATTTATTTGACGCTCACTGAAGAGCATCTTAAGCTGTGCTAAATTGCAGCCAATTATTTAATGTGCCAACAGCCTTCAGAACAGATTTAAGCAAATTAAATACACAAAGAAAATCCTTCACAACTCAGTAATCTTCTTGTGCTTCCTTCGTCTTGATTTACACTGACATAGTGTAAAATTAAAATTTAATCTAATTTTCTTCACAAAGACCGGGATATTTTCCTATTTTCACACAACTCGAAACGGTGGCAGACTTATTTAAAATCACATTTGATACGCAAGCCGATGCCAAATGCTGTTAGGCGTTGGAGACGAATTAAATGGTGCATTTTTCACTCGGCTGTTCCGTCTCTATTTCTGTTGTATTATCTATTTTTAAACAGCAAAATTCCAGACTACCGTGATGCAAAAATGCGTTGAAGCTTAAAAAAGATATGCAATAACAGCTTTTACTCATTTACTTAACGTGGAGTGTTTTTGTTTGTGTATGTATATTATTTGTTTGATGTTTGGTATTATTTATGTGACATTATGTATGAAGAAATATTACACTGAATTTTAGAAGCATTTTAAATTCGATGCTTTATGAAGCAACATTTACTGTAGTTATGGAACAGTATATAATTATTCAAAAGAAATAAACTGTGGATATTACAATACGAGTTACGAATAATATTATACCGGGCGATTTACAGGAAAAGACGAGAAATATAGCTTGAATTATTTATTATCAATATTTCGTAAACAATAAAAAGATAATATTTAGAACACCTAAAAACAATGTATTTCGGCAACTAAACTGCCATCTTCAGTAGAAACTTGGACTAACTAAAGTAATCTGGTTGAGGAATACCTCTGGAGATAAGTCCTTCGCCAAGTTAATAATTGAAGTCCAATGTTAGTCATCTAACTAACAAAGACTTAAATACTAAATCCCCGTTAGGGTTTTTTACACCTAACAGGTTAAGAAATTATTTGCAACAAATTAATTAAATCTGAGTTAGGAATTGGCCCATTTTCTGAATTTAAAAGATCCCCTATTTTGAAAATATATTTTTTTAATGGCTACTAAGTAATATTTACAACCTGTTTAGATGAAACAATAAATAAATTGGCTGACCTTAATTAATTGACATGTGAGGATGCCCATCCGAGTGACAGACTCCTGCTTAATTATACTTAATCTAACATCCAGAACAGTATAAAGGTTAGAATATTACATGAACTAAACTAAAATCTATTTGGTAATTCGAGAGGATTGAATCTTTTAAGTCTGTATGTTGTATCACTGTTGTCCAGGAGGTTCACTGCCAACGCGTTTGGGTGAGATTCGAGACGGAGTTGATATTTTTCACTACCGCACTTCACTTCCTCTTTCACGGTTTTCAAATGGAGATCACGATGAAGTGTTACATTTGTGACATACCATGGGGCATTTGTTGTAGACCTTAGGGTTTTTGACTGAAATCGTTGCAGGATTTCCAAGTTTGTGCTCACCGTACCCCACAGTTGTATACCGTATGTCCCTACAGGTTTCAATATTGCTTTGTATACCAGCAATTTGTTGTCCAGAGTGAGTTTAGATTTTCTTCCAATTAACCATTGCAGTTTCGTGAATTTTAGACCCAGTTGTTTCCGCTTGGTAAAGATATGTTTCTTCGACGTTAATCTCCTATCTAGGTGCATCCCTAGATATTTTGCATCTTCTGACTGCGGCAGTTGTACGTTGTTCAGGGTCACGGGCGGGCACGTGTCTTTTCTGAGAGTAAAGGTAACATGAACAGACTTTGCTTCATTAGCCTTGATGCGCCATTTCCTTAGCCAATCTTCTAGGGGGTTTAAAGAGGTTTGAAGATTTTCAGATGCAACGACTGCATTTTCGTGAAGAGCTAAAATGGCGGTATCGTCCGCATATGTGGCCGTCATGGATTGTCGTGTTGTAAGTATGTCTGATGTATACAGGAGGTAGAGGGTAGGGCCCAGCATACTTCCTTGGGGCACCCCAGAGTTTATGGTATGCAAGTTTGTTAATTCGTTTTGGAACTTGATCTGAAAATATGTGTTCGATAGGTAGGATCTGAGTAGTTGGTAGTATGTGTGGGGAAGTTTCTGTTTGATCTTTAGAAGTAAGCCCGCATGCCAGACTTTATCAAGAGCCTGGGCTATGTCGAGGAAGACTGCAGAACAGTATTGTTTTGTTTCAAAGGCCTTTTTGATTATATTCACGACCCTATGTATTTGTTCAATGGTGGCATGTTTAGTTCTGAAGCCAAATTGGTGGTCTGGAATCAGGTCATGCTCTTCAAGCGGCGGTTTCAGCCTTTTAAGTAGAAGTTTTTCAAACAGTTTTGACGCCATTGGCAACAAACTGATGGGGCGATAGGATGCTACATCTTCGGGCGGTTTCCCTGGCTTAGGTATACAAATTATTTGGGCCACTTTTCACTGAATTTGAAAATATGAATGCTCTCATAGCAATGTGCTTCATTTGTTGAAAACACTTCCTTTAATAATAATTTTAAATTTTCTAGTTTTATACCGTGCCCTACCTTGTAAATATGTTGGGCAACCTATGGTTTTTACATACGCTACTCCAAAATTGTATTTTGTTCAAATAACAACGTTCGGAACTTGTTGGGAAACCCTACAGACAAAGCGAAAACTCTTGAAAAGTCGAAAATTTACTAAATTGACTGTTCCCACTGTAATAAAACATACGGGGTGTGTTCAGTTGACACCCATCTTTGCTTTATAAAAAATTTATTTAACAATCTAATTACAAATAATTACCGTCACAGTTAAGGCACCTATCCCATTGTTTTACTAAACGACGTATACCCTGCTCATAGAATTCTTGTGGCTGCTGATTGAAGAAGTCTTCCACAGCTATCTGTATTTCTGCGTCAGCCTCAAAATGCCGACCTTTTAACGCCTTTTTCAGCGCAAGGCGATAGATGCGGGCTATATGGTGGATGCTCTAAAACCCTCCTATTCTTACGGTAAAGATTTTCTTTTACTGCATTAGCAACATGGGACCTAGCATTGTTGTGCAGCAAAATACCCAACGCGTAAGATTTCCTGGACATTTCCGTCTTATTGCTTGATGATGCTTGTTCAAAATTTCATTGTACAGATTTGCATTGATGTTTACTAGAGGTTCCTTAAACTCTATCAACAAGGGTCCTGCATGGTCGAAAAAAAGATATTAACATCACCTTGCTTGCAGAAGATTGTGCTTTAAACTTCTTCGGTCGTGGGGAACTTGAATGTTTCCACTGCATCGACGATAACTTACTGGATGGCTAGTACTAATGACACCAAGTTTCGTCACCAGCAACTATTAACAGAAGAAAGTCATCACCATTTTGCCTATAGTGTGTGAGGTGTTGCAGAGATAAGACCATTCGCATGCATTTTTGCTCATTAGACAAGAGACGAGGAATCCATTGTGAACAAGCTTTGCCGTAACCCAGCTTACGAACAATACTATGGACAGGTCCTACACTCGCACCAACAATTTCTGAAATTTCTCTTATTGAAATTCGACGATTTTCTCTAATAAGGCCTACCACACATGCCGTATTGTTTTTTGTTAATTCAGTATACCGTGCACCTGGTCGCAGCTCATCCATACTCCCCTCTTTTCAATTCTTAAATTTTTGGCATCACTCTTTCACAGTTGGGTACGCAATACATGGATTTCCATACACTGCTTGCATTTGGGTATGAATCTGCAATAACTGCATACTCTCAGCGCATAAAAATTGTAGGGCCGCACGCTGATCAAACATTGACGGATTTTTAACAACAAACACCTTTTCAAAATCGAAGTTTTAAAAGTAAGAATCAAATTCAAACGCCAGAAACGTATTAATGTGTTGCCTACAAACACTACTAAGATTAACAAACGTCATTTGAAGTATTGCATTTGTTTTGAAGGCTAAGAGTAATGTGAAGGCTGTGTATCCATGGTCATCAATATCACTCCACTACACGTTTTATTTTGGAGGCGTCTTCATCAGTTACACCTAAGACGCTTAGTCGAGTCAAAATGTGCGAAGTGAACGGAGGCAATTTTGAACATTCAACGAATTAAATAAAATGTCGCCATTTATTTTTTGTTGTTTTGCAGTTGTTTAATTTCTACTATAGTACGGATGTACTAAAGTGTGCTTTTCGTGTTAAATACTAATACAATTAATGTTAGTAAAACCGTTATTTAAGCGATCTACTTACAGAAAGCAACAACGATCTATTTACTATAAAAAATTTAAGAATCCCCATGGCTGTGATAGATGTATACTATGTTGCGTGAACCACTATTAAAGACGGACAACTCAGCTGGCCCACTTTGTATGGGGACCAAAAACTAATATTTGTAAAGTCTTACGTACGAGGGCAGGCTTTATCTTTAAAAAAACTAGGAAGGGTGAAAATTTTTTTGGAACAAACTGTTTTATTGCTTTTCAAAATATTCGACTTTCAGATTTATACACTTTTGCATGCGTTTAAACCAATTCTCGAAACATTTTTTCCACTCTAAAGTGGTATCTCAAAAACATGGTTTTGAATGCTTAAACAGCTTCTTGAGTTGATGAAAATCGCTGTCCACGCATTTTTTGTTTGACATTCGGGATCACAAAGAAGTTGTTAGACGATAAATCAAGTGAATAGGGGCAATGAGACATTAATTCGATGTTTTTCTTCTTCAAATAATCAATTGTTTGACGTGCTGTATGAGAACTGGCATTGTCATAATGAAGAATGATGCGACGTTTTCGGTTGTTTTTCCTGATTTCGTCGATAACTTTTGACAAACAAATTGTTGTATACTATTCAGCGTTAACTATTCTTCGATCCTCTAAAGGAATGGTTGCGACATGTCCAGTACAACCGAAGAAACAAGCGATCATTTTCTTGGAAGTGCTTCGTGAACGAACAACTTTTGTGGGATTCGGTTGATCTTGGAACACCCAAACAGTGGAATGTTGCTTAGTTTCCGGTTCATACGAATATATCCAAGTTTCGTTACCTGTTACGATGTTGTATACTGATTTTGCAGTTGCTCGGTCGGATTTTTTGAGCATTTCCGTACACCAATTAACACGAACTTCGGTCAAATTATGCGGAATCCATCGGGAATGGATCTTTTTCACAGCTAAATGTTCATGCAAAATCGAATGTACCGTAGTCTTCAATATGCCTAAGGATGCCTGTAAGTCACATGCCGATCTTCAATCATGTTTGCACAAAATTATTTTTTAAAGGCTTACTGTAAACAAACTACTCGGTCAAATTCTAAGCTGCCACTGTTTTCACAATAACAAATGTCAAATTTTACGAAAATAGTAATGAGATCTCAATAGCGCCACCTAGTGGTCGTTTGTAAAAACGTAAAAGGCTACCGTCGTAATAATAAGAGTTATCCCTGGATCATGAAATAAGCAGTGTTAGCCTACGCACTTTAAATCACCGACTCTATGAAAATCGTTTTTCAAAACCAGCAATAAATTTTCTTTCCATACTCTGAACAGAAAATATTAGGTTGTAGAATAATGTTTACAATAACCAAATCACTTTCTATAGCTAAACTGCGAACTAAGTTAACATTTACTTGATGTTTTCACGGTAGGAAACGCTGCCAAGTTTAAATGTTCGTGACTAATTTAGAGATATTTGCCCACCTACCATAACGATGCTTTTTCGCATTTTCGAAATTGCAACTTCAGCGACTAAGCTCCGACATCATTGCGTTTAACATTAGTTTAACATGTAGCTTCCTGACTGTTAGTTTAATTTAGACAATTTAGTTGAATTCGTTCAAATTTGCGGTAAATTAATCGAACTACGTTTGTTACTGTCATTTACATACGTTACAATTTAAGTACACGTCACAGAACTCTTCAACACTGCCGTACTTAGCTTAACATTTTCGTGTTAATCTCACTGTACTGCTAATTTATTACGTAGATCGCGTTTATAATTGGATTTACATGCTACTACTCATAATACGGCTTATTCCCGGCATTATTCATATATATATATATATATATATATATTCAATATGTTGTGTGTGGAATATCTCGTTGTAATCAGGTCGCCGCTACATGAAAATTAGTTTTACGTTTTATGCAGTTCTCGTGTTTTACGCTTGCTGTTTAATAACATGTCCCTAAAACAAATTGAATTGCAAAAATTCGTTAGTACATATCTTTTAAACTAATTAAAAAAATATGTGACACATAAATCCTAAACATAGCATGAAGTTCTTGATATTTGTCATATGAGTAGTTAGTAAGAGTTAGAAATATTCTTTTTATACACAGTTTTAAGAATTCTAAATATTCATCATATAAATGAATGCAGGAGTTTCTAATATTATGTTTCTAAATTATTTGGGAGATTTTAATATTCAGTATACAGTTCACTTTATAAACTTGTTTATGAGTTCTTAATATTTATATAGATTATACATTTATTTTAAAATTGTAAAACTAAAGTAATGTATGTTACCTATGATAACGAATTAAGGCATTACACCATAAAATAGGTACCAAACATATATCAAAATGAAGAAGACCTTGTTTAACTAACACGGCATTTTGTTATTACCATTGTAATACTATCAATTACCTATGTTTACAGTTCTACAGACAGCTAATTACCTACTCAGGTATGTATACTAACAAAGTATACATAGAAAAGGTTTGGTTCTACAATTAAGAAGGAAATAGTAAACACTAATTGGTTTTAAAATACATTTCATTCGTGGCACGTAAAAAATGTCTGAGTTACATAAATACCACCATCTAGAAATACATGTAATATGGTGGTTGCATATTTTTAATGCACGTGTTTAAAAACATATGCTTATATTCCAAAAGGAAATGCATATAAAATAGTATTTCTGAAGTAAGAAATAGCGAGTCGACCCCACATGTCCGATAATAATATTTCTTCAGGTTTGTTTGATCCATGAAAATCAGTAAATAAGGCCTTTGCTCGCCACCGTTTGCTTGCCTGCCGTTTGCTCACGGGTCTCTATGTTCAACAACTATTTACTCGTCACGCCGATTGCTCGCCGGACAGATGCTCGACAAGCAATTTATTCTTAAAATATAGATATGTTGTTGTTGGTAATTCTCAAAATCTTTTATTGCTGTAAAGAACGTTGAAAATCTAAGCAGGGTTGCTAGTTCTTGTATTTGAATTCGTGCAGAGAATATTAACTAGTAGATGAGGTGGTAGCACAGTTGGTAGAGCGCTCGCTTTCTGAGTAAAACGTCGATTCTGGCTTGGGTTCGAAACCTAAGCACTGCAATGCAGATTTATAAAAATCTTATCTGCAACCCACCACACACAATTTTCCAATCCGGCTTGCAACGGTGGGATCTTAATTTTAAAAACCTTCTCTGGAATTTCTGTCGTTCGCATTCGAGAAGCGACCGATGCCCAGCAGTGGGACAAAAAGGCTGTCAGTGATGATGAATATTAACTAGAAATGTATCTAGTTTTTAAGTTGTATATACCGTGAGTTCAAAAAGTAATTACATAAGGGTTGGCCATGGAAAATAAAAGTAATGTCAACAGCAAGCTTTAAAATTCATTAACTGTCGTGACTGTTGTTGTTGTCATAAATTTCTATTGAAAATTCAATGAAGTTACAATTATAATGGCTTTTACAATAGAACACAAAACATTTAGGATTGAATCATATTTTCGAAATGGTGTTCGAGGAACGGCGAATGGATTTATAGCGCGGTGCCATGTTTAAAGGAATTTCGGCAACAATATCCAGATATGCTGTCCTTGAAGAAGATTTTTACAGCGCACTTACAAGATATGTTGATGCATTCCGAGATACAGGGAGAATTACTCATAGAGATAGAGCTGGAAGGCCAAGAGTTCGTACTCAAAATACAGTTGATGATGTTCGTCAACGTTAGAACTAGCAACTCAGTACATCATTACGTACACTTTCGTAAGAGACTGGTTTATCATTAGGAACTTGCCATATTATTGTCAAAAAGATTTAATGCTGTTCCCATACGAAATTCTTGCTTCACATGAGTTGCTGCCAGCAGATCACAATATTTTGTATTGTTGAAGCTCCCATTCACCCGTTACAAGTTGGTGTTTGGATTGCTGTGTCTCGAAGACGTATCATGGGACCCATATTTTTCCACGAAAAAGAACAGTGTGCCAATATAACTCTTCAAATTCTTATAAATGCTTTTAATAGTATGAAAAGACGAGTCAATTTGTGTCTGCAGGAAAACGGTGGTCATTTTGAACAGCTTCTTTAGTTGTTTATGTTTATTTTTCTGTACCTGTGAAATAAAGGAATTATAATTTCCAATTTTAATGATTACCTACTTGTTATGATTTGTTTAATAGTGTAGTAATTTAGTTGTTACTGTTATCGTCTAAATTGAAATAATAGAACTCTTTTCTTCAAAAATTGATTTATTTACATTTACCATGCAACTTAACCTAACATAACACTGCCGGTTAGGTACTGGCGCTTGCGCTAGATGGCGCTCGAAAAGCTGTGCCTAATCGTCAATAAAGCTTGCATTATACATTATTTTATTATTCTATGGCCAACCGTTATGTAATTACTTTTTGAACTCACGGTATTTTTAAACTTTTAAATTAATAATTTCTCATAACGTCGCTAAATTGCAGTATTGGTATAGAAACAGCATTTTAAGTTTACAAAAATTTGAATAAACAGGTGTTCACTCCACTCCAGATCACTTCCACAAACATATATTTCCTTAAATTATCAAAATCTGTCTTAAAAAATGATACTCTCTCTATACCTATGGTATGTGAAAATAAAAGTAAAGGTTTCAATTATAAAGCAAAAGAAGTGCATAATAGTTTTAAAAAGGGAAGTTCCTGGTACAATATTAACTAGTTTTTCCGCGAGCAAGGGCGAGTAAATGGTGAGCATTTTTCCTAGCGTGCAATCGGCAGTCGAGCAATCGGAGGCGAGCAAAGGGCGGCGGACAAGCGGCGGCGAGCATATAACCTAGAAACAGTAGATATACATATTCTTTATAGTTTACACCACTAGACCGTGGCAGTAATATTGCACGGAAACTTATGTCGGATATAAAAATATGATATCTGTCACGTCTGATATAGCCGAAAGTGATATAAACTACAGATTTTTAAATAAGTAGCCACAGTTTCTAATCTTCCATCGCTCTGTACCTATAATTAACTTTAGAATGATGTCTGACTGACATAAATTTACCTTAAAATAATCATATTGCTGTAACAAAACTTAAAGTATCCAGAATGTAAGAAGACTTTAGCGACAAGCTCAGAAATATAAAAAAAACAATTTCATAAATCTTTTAAATATTTATCAAATTGTAATCAAAGCCCTTACATATTTGTTGAAGGTTGTAAACATTTTGGAAGTGTGTTATTCTTACAGTTGTCAATGAACTTTCGATTCAATTAATTGTTATGTGTAAACGGGCTCTAAACTTGGAATCTTCAGAAAATCTTAAGGGACTTTGGTTTGAGATAGATTAATCGGAGAAAATTCATAATTGTATATGCACTTTTTTAAAGATAATATTTCCCATTAATACCAACGTTAGTAGTATTTTATTATTCTTGTTTTAATGATTTTTTAAACCTGTAGTATTTGAATTTCGTCAGAGTCGGTAGAAAGGTTCCGGAGATATCGATGACCACACATATAGACACACTCGTTCAAAACGCATATTTCCCACAAATTTCAGGGTCACAAAATCAAAATACAGGGTACGAGGACTGTTCATACTTACAAAAATGCTTAAATTAAAACTCCATCTGCAGACAGTTAAAAAATGTCATTAATTAAAGGTTAGCCGTCACTCTAGTTAACATATCAATGGCAGTTGGTTTTGCTACAATATTAGTTTGAAAGTTACAGTTACGATGTCGCAAAGTTTTGTTCATTGTAGCGTAGCAGAGCACGACACTCAACTGAAATTCTTACAAGATACAAGCAGAATACGGCGATTCATTTCCTTACACAAAGTGGTTCAATTAATAGAGACTATTATTCACACTCTTGCACAATAAAGTTAAGCAGGTGATCAGAAACAAATGGAAGAGAAGACAAAGATTTGTATATTTTCTTGAGGGTAATGCTCGTCCTCCTACCGCTGCGCCTGTTGTTCATTTAAAACAGAAATTGGAAAATATAATAATGTACTTAGTGAAAATATGCCAAATTCTTCTTCTTCTGATACCATGTCTCATTCAAGAGTCGGATGTTGGGATCTCAAGCTCATTGTAGCTTTGCAACGTGTAGTCCACGACAAGGATTTTTTAGCCGGTACAATTTTATACTCTCTTCTTGCCTTCAACTTTTCCATTTAAGGTTAAACAAAGTGAAACTCTAAGTATATGGCTTAACTATTCCAATTTTCTACGTGTTAGTACTGTTATTAGTTCTCTTCCGTATCCTATTCTCTTCAGTACCTCGTCGTTTCTTATCCTCATTGTCTACAGTATTTTAAACATCCTTCTATACAGCACCATCTCAAATGATTCGATGCGTTTTATCAAGTTTTGTTTCTAACCAAACGCAACATTAAAATCTCTTTCGTATTTTAAAGTTCAGATGACTATTGGTAAGTAGTGGTTTAAGTTTCAGAGAGGATACTCTTACCAATTCGGTGTTTTCTTTGTTGGCCTGGATCCATAGATTCGTTTATCCAACTTCCCAAGTATTTAAAATACTGTACGTTTCTTATTTCTTCTTCTTTGAGTGAGTCTTGTTGGCCCTGTCTTCCTTGCTTACTACCATTAATGTTTTCATTTTTGGTGTTTATCCCCATCGGTTACTTTCTTTCTCTACTTTATTGAGTAACTGTTACAGTTCTTCTACTGATTCAGTCATGAATACGGTGTCATCAGTGTATCTGATATTTTTAACGCATTCTCCACCAATTCTAATTCCTTGATCTTCCTCTAGCGCTATTCTAAAGATATTTTCTGTATATATATAGAATAGAATGCGAAAGGAGACAGCCATGTCTAACACCTCTTTTGGTGGGAATCTTTAGATTATTCATCGTTGACGCTAGACATAGCTGACTGATTGAGAATTATTTGAATATAAATACACACATTTTTTGTAGAAATTATACAGGGTGTCCTTTAAATACCTTAAAAGCTTCAGGTAGCACTCTTCTGTAAGAAATACAGTCCTCAAAAACACTAACACGAACTTCCTATAGTGCTTAGTTTCCTCACACGAGACACTTAAAGAATATTATACTTGGCAACGTTGACGATGTCTTTGCATTTATGGAGAATTTAATTAGTAGGCCGACATTACATGAAGCAAAATCGAGATGTCCAAAAATTACGTTTTTATCATTTAAATTTTTAAATTACGTAATATTCATTTATCATTTTTAACCGCGTCTGGTAAAAAGAGGTAATTAATAAACTGAATGACAGTATGTTGATTTAAAAATTAGACTGTTCATTATTACTCTTATCTGATATTTTTTAAATTGTTTGAATCATTCTGTCAATGCAAACTATTCTGCTGGATTTTAAATAATAAAACCAAAATCATTATGCACAACCCTTTTTGTATTTTATTAATTTACAAATTGTTCAAAATTTCTGCCTCCAACTTCGTGGCATTTCATTGCCCTTGTAATAATGGATAATTGGACACGCCGCAGCATGTCTTCGTTTATGGTTGTCGCCGCCTCACCTATACGCTGTACCAAATCTTCGTAATTTTCAACAGGCGTCAAATATACCAAGTTTTTCAAATGACCCCACAAAAAGAAATCAAATGGCGTCAAATCGGGACTTCGTGGAGGCCACGGCATACACAAGACGGTATAGCAACTTACCGTCTAAAATTGGTCCGCTAGTGCGCATATACGTCACTCGCATGACAGAAATGTGGAAGGGGATTCACTCCCATACATTCCGTGCCCGTGTTAGGTATTGTGTGAGTTCAATTATTAATTGAATTTATCATAAAATTACAATAATAACATTAATAACCACTGCAACAACAGTTCATCGTAACATTGCATAATAATGTCGAACTGTTCAGTTGCTAGTTGCGGAAATTATTACAGAAAAACCAAAGGCAGCAATATCCGGTATTTTAGGTTCCCTAAAAATGAAGATATGAGTAAACAATGGCTTGTAGCTTGTAAACGAGAAGACGTGGTAAATGTAAAAAATGGTAAGTGTATAGTACCTAATTACATAACTCATATTAAAAAAAAATAAGTGGTCTTTTAAAATGATTAATACAATAATGTTGTATAAGTTTAAAAGTAGGGGCATATTTTTATTTTCTAGCGTACATTTGTTCCGTTCATTTTGAAACCAGTTGTTTTGAACTGCCACTACGACAACGACTTCTCAATTATACAACAAGAAGTACCAGAGATTTAAAACCAGATGCCGTACCTACCCTTAATAATCCTGAAAAACATGCACCCAAAAACAGCGATGATAGTAGGTCACATAGATTGTCGAAGAGACAACGGCATCGTGAAGTTAATGAGATTTTAATGAATACAAACACTTACGATAATATTTGTTCAGAAAATAACACAGCTGCGTTATCGCCAGTGTCACCAAATAATACGAATGTTGACAGTCAATGGCCAAGGTAATTTTTTGATAGATTAATAATTGATCTTGTGTATGCCGTGGTGGAGGCCAGGCTACCCTACTTCCGCGACCTATCCATTTTCGTGGATAATTTTCGTGAAACCATTGCCTAACTCTAGCAGCGTAGTGACTTGGAGCTCCGTCTTGTTGCATCCACATATCCCGACGAACTTGCAAAGGAACATCTTCTAATAAAGGTGGAAGGTCGTTATTTAAGAAATTTAAGTAGTTCTCAGCATTTAATCGGTTAGGTAGTACAAAAGGCCCAAGGAGTTTATTATCTACGATTCCTGCCCAAACATTCACTGAAAACCGAACTTGATAATTTCCGTGGTGCAGAGCATGAGGATTTTCATGTGGCCAGATATGTTGGTTGTGAGAGTTATAAAGATGCCATTTTTCGTAAATGTCGCTTCGTCTGTCCACAGAATGTTGTTTACAAATCTTGCATTTCCTCTATGTTTTTCTAATAACCAATCGCAAAAGCTAACACGTTTCTCGTAATCTTCCTCTAATAAATGCTGCACTCTTACTTTATGGAACGGATAAAGTAGATCTTCCTTCAAGATGTTATAAACGGTGGTCTTGGAGGCACCAACAACTCTAGAAAGAGCACGCACGCTAGTACCCGGATCATCTGTTACAAGTTCCAGTACCTCCTCTTCTCAATTTCCGTTTCTAACATATCTTGGTCGGCCTCTATCAGCATTGGGAGCAGGACGGATATTTCCTGTTTCTCTAAGCCTTTGATTTGTAGCCCGAATTACCACATGGCGGGGATGTCTCCTATTCGGAAAACGCTCGGCGTAAATCCTAGCAGCTTGATTGCAGGTTCCGTGGCACTCCCCAAGAACCCAAATCATGTCAACGTACTCGTTTGTGTCGTACTCCATAGGAAATAAATGCAAATAACCCAATAACAAAACAGGAACCAAAGCAACAAAATGAATGAAAGCAACAAAGTGAATGAATACAGAAAAACGCAAATAAACTCACAACGAACCAGGAACTGAAGGAAAATGACAATGCAAACGTCCCGATAAGTAAATCAAAGATTTTGACAAATGTCGAAAAACAAATTTTCTACTTTTCATCACAATACCATGGCCTTGCACTGTTGTCAAATGTAGTATTTACGAATTTTATCATTTTTAACAGTACTTCCAGAAGAGCAACTAGAGCGTCAACTCAATATTAATCTTTACATAATCAAGTGGCAGTCAGTCACTTATCGGCAGATACGTGCAACATTAAAGTTCTCGTTATTGTTTCCATGAAATTCTGTTTTAAAGATATGAACTTTAACACTCTCGTACAAGAAAACTAAGCTCCAAATACCTACCTTTTTTTGAAGATTTGTATTAAGCATTCATAAAGGAAAAATTCTACCTGAAGCTTTTAAGGCATTTAAAGGACACCCTGTATAAAGGCTTCAATTCCTAAATTCGTTTTAATTCAACGTATTGTAAACATTATTTTAAAAATATTTTGAAGGTTGATAAAATCGTTTAAATTGGACGTTTTACAAACATCGTTCATGAAGCATACTGTGCGAAACTAGCCGTTAAAACACCTAAATTAAGTTAACAAGATGTTTTATGTTTAATAATCGTAAACACCAGTATGGCACAAACATGTTTAATATACGCCTTAGATTTAAAATGTCTATTGAAAATTTAGAACTTAGGTTGTGAATAACAGTTCAATTTACAACCGAGAGCATACAATACCTAAATTAACTGTAATAATGTATACAGTAGATATTTTATGCAAAATTAAGTCGTTCTGCCTAAAACATTTATCTAGTGTACAAGCTCACTGTTTCCAAAATAAATATTGCATGTCTTTTTTTTACTATTTAATGTGTTTTCGATGGCTCGGAAGTAAATCCAGCTGTTACAATACATATTTGTAGACGCATGAACTACAATTGTTTAACAGTTATCGAAGTATAATGTGTATAGTTGATACAATTCTTTTTACTTTAGATTAGAACACACAATATTTACGTCTAAACACATAAAGAAAGAGATTGCGATAATCTTGCAAGTTGTTAATTGTTTCTCGGTTTACTTTATTAAAACACATATTAATTAATAGTTCAAACAGTATTAATAAGTTCAACAGGTTGAATTATTAATCCTATAAGTTTCTTTAAGTCTTTCACACTTAGTAGAAGTTTGCGTTAGACGGATTCTGTACAAGTTTCTTAAATATGTTTATTCAAGAAAACTGCGCAGGTAAGGTTAGGACAGGAATTTTTATTTTGAAAAGTACTGTTTAAAAGTATAACAAGTACTGTTTACATTTTCTTGAAAGTACAGGAATTCATAGGGTAGGTAAAGGGTACGATCCAAACGAGCTTTTTCGTCGGACCGCAGCAGGAAAGATGGAAGTGCCTTCGACTTACGAGGGGGTATTGATAAGTACTAAGCCTACCATATAAAACGCCACAATATTTCAAAACAAAATTATATTTATTCAACATAATCACCTTTAAGACTTATACATTTAGCAGAACGGTCATAAAGTAATTCTAAGCCATTTAATAAAATCTTTGTCTTGGTCTCCAAACCACTCCTCAACGGCACATATTGCTTCGTCATTTGTCGAAAATAATTTACATTTCAAATGTTTTTTTAGTTCTGGGAACAAATAATAGTCTGACGGTGCTAAATCCGGAGAATAGGGCGGGTGGTCAACCAATTCAAAACCAATTTCATCAATTTTTTGCAGTGCAATCAACGACTTGTGAGCAGGAGAGTTGTCTTGCAAAAACAACACACCTAGGGCAAGTTTTCCGCGGCATTTTTCCACGATTTTCTTACGTAATTCAGTTAGCAACTCTTTATCCCAGAAAACTGAAACAAGAATCTTGCCAGCCGATTTTTGAACACGGTATTTTTTGGGTCGTGGAGAACCAACATGCTTCCACTGTTTGGCCTGCTCTCTAGTCTCTGGGTCATAGCGATGGATCCACGTTTCGTTCATAGTAACAACCCGATCAAAAAGTTTGAGGAATCTTCTGCAAAACGGCAGCAGATTTCCTTTGACGTTGTCAATCGAACGCGCTTCTGATCAACGTTCAAGCATCTTGGAATCCATTTGGCAGAAAGCTGTCTCATACCCAAGTCGTGCTGAATGATGTGACACACACGTTCATAGGAAATGTACAATGCTTCTGCAATATTATTAATCCCAATACGTCGATTTTCTAAAATCATATCATGAACAGAATCAATGTTTTCCGGAGTGGTCACAGAAATTGGTCTTCCAGGGCGGTGCTCATCTTTCACATCTAATCTTCGTCTTCTATATTCCGTAATCCAGGTTTTAATCATGGCGTATGAAGGACACTGATCACCTAAGGTTTGCATCATATCAGCAAAAATTTCTTTGCCCGATAACCCTTTCAAAAATAAATACCTAATAACTGACCAAAACTCAATTTTTTCAAATTCTATCTTTTTCTCAGATATGCTGTTTTCAAAAAGTTTCACAGTTTGATCACCGTTCAACTTATGGATGTCAAACTTTGACAACTTATTTATGAAACATCATAGTTGTAACCATAGCAATCATATTTACTTTTCCTTACTAGAAACTTTCCAGGCTAACTAGATATCAATACCCCTTCGTAGCTCAGCGAAGTAGGGAGTGGTTCACAAGAAACGCTTAAGAGAAGGAAATCCACCGTAGGGCAAGTCAAAATTAGTGGGCGCCACCTTCTAAATCACAGCTGATTGCCGGTTCTCGTGGGAAGGCTGCGAAACAGCAGCTTACGGGAAATCTAACTCACCTTTATTGTGCCTCTTCCTATATATAATGCTTACAAAGTTCATGCACATAAAATACACAGAAATAAGAGATATAGTGAATCTTAAGACAAATATAGCTCTATTGCTTGAAATTGGTAACACATATAAGTAGTACAAACAAATACAATCAAAACGGTAATACCTGTTTACAAATTGAATACACTTTACAATTAACAAATAATGACAACTGGCGACTGAAGGTCGCTGTATTTTATACACGAATACAAGTCTTTAAAATTAATTAAACACACAGCAATTTTACCTTAGTTTCGTCAGTTGCGGAGGGGAGAGAAAGAGCACAATTTGTGTGTTCGTGGTTCTTCTTTGGAAAAAAATGCAAGTACGACCCTGGGTGTTAAATTACGAAACGGGCGGTGCACACACACACCAACAGGACTCACCTTGTATCACCTTGTACAATCACCAAGCAATTTCTTCGGAAAATGGAGGCCTTAGATGTTTTTGCCAATCGGGAACAAAATATTCGCCGCACAAACTTCCAAAGCGTTTGTCGCAGCAGCGGCTCATCCAGAGGCTCAGATAACGGATTCAATAATAATCAGCCAAAGCGATAAGCAAATTCGCAATGAACTGCTTTCCAAGGTTAATACCCAGCGTATTTTTTAAATCCGACACTTGTCGATGGTTCTGCTCACCCTATGACCCTGCGGTGATAACAGCGGTACTAAAATTCACACCATGGACACCCATCGAAATCCAACCACCCTCGCAGTACTTGTCGTCGGCGCTGAGGTCTTAGCCAGCAACCGGGTCGAAAAAATATCTTAAGTCTACTCCCAAAAAAAAACGCAACGCAAATATGCAGCAACTCAAGGTATTTCACCATATTACAAAATGTGTTGCAATAATTTTAGAACAAATTAACAAGTAGGGCTCCCTCAAGGGCAGGAAATTTCCAGCAAACGTTCACGATCAAGCGCATAGACAAAATATTCATCGGCATTTCTCTCATTTCTCATTTCTCTCTAGGATAACAGAAAAAAAATGGTCCACTAAACTGTATTCGGAAAACAATAAGATAGTAATCAGATACGGAGCGGCCAATAAAATAAGACTTTAATCCGTAAGAAGCGGCAAAATCAAACGAACGTAACAGGACGTACCATCCCTAAACCACCCCTACACATTATAAAATTTTGTTGACACTTAGTGAATATGTCTACTTTTTACCAAGTTTGATAGCTCTGGCTGAAACCACCTCGGAACTATTTTTCTTCGGCAACTTTAGAGGCTAGAACAGAGAAACGTATTTAATTTTTAATGATATTTAACAGACAGTATGTATGTTGGTCAAAAATCTAGGGGTTTGAATCTTTTTAATCGTGGGTTTTCTTCTTTATCACTATCTATTAGGCACTCCGCTATAGTATTTTGATGACCACTAATTCGATCTAGGTAACGTTCACCAAGATTTTGTATCTGTTGGTTAACCGTAGGAACTGCAAGGTCACTTCTTATGACTTTGTATGGGAAATGTACTACTACTACGTTCGATTGAAATCCTCTTACAATCTCGATAATGAATGTATTGGCTGTACCCCATAGTTATATATTATATATCCATATGGGTTTAAACGTGGTTTTGTAAAGGAGTAACTTGCTTTCCAAAAATAGCTGTTTCTTGCACCTTATAGCCAATACATATTGTGTACCTTCCCAGTCTTAATTCTTTTTCGCTTTGACCATATATAATAAATAATAATGTATACAAAAACTAACCAAGAAAGTGTACAAAACGCCTTCTTACAACTCCAACAAGTGATGTAGGAACAGCTAATCTGATCATAATGCACAGAATATGTGGTTTTAAAATTGAGATGTATTATGTGTTGCGTACGCGAATTATGTAACCTTAAGTAAACCTAGATATAATGCTTTTCACCTCGCTTCTTAGAATATTATGTAGCATCAGCAAAGATAAAGTTTACATGCGCTTCTGCAACATAGATTAAGTTTAGTTACGCTTCTAGCTTCTCGTTATTAAGATCTTTTATAATAATTCATGTAACTCATTTATTGTTTAAAGAAAATAAATTTTTTTATTTAAACTCTAACACGATAAATTAATTGGCGCAGTCGTACGGATCTCCAAAAATTTAGTGCAACGAAATCGTCGAGGAGGACAAAAATCGCCGAATCACGAGATCGAAACTCTGAATTTTAGACTTAGTCTTTAATTGGAGATTAGAACTAAGCAGCTACCACCATCCAGGAAGCTACAACTACGAGAAGAAACCGCACTAGTAGTTGCACCAGAGGACAAACATCGTCGACGGTCAACCAAACGGGTGTGGCTATTCGAGTACCTGCAGGAGGCGAGAACAAGCATCGTCAACCCTCCAGCACGCGCGGACCAGAGGACAAGCATCGCCGACGGTTCAAGCAAAACCCAGGTCGAGGACAAACATCGCCAAAGCCAGGGCTTAGTTTAAGC
>JABXWE010012705.1:0-50662 GCA_014611495.1 Limonius californicus
CAAGTTTCAACTGATCAACAAGTGGCGGATGTTATGACTAAACCATTACCTAAAATGCGTTTACAGATTCTGTGTACTCAAATGGGATTATTGTAAGTGTTAGTTACAAGTTTTTTCTGTGAGTGTTTTAATTTTTTCATTTAACAAGGGAAAGTGTTAAAGTGTAAAACAAGTGTTAAAACTTAAAATTAAGAAGTTACTAGATCTAAAGTTTTTCCGTTGTCATAGCTAGATATTTTTGTTAGTCGTTTTAGTTCACGTTGTACTGATGTTATACACAGAAGATAAGTTCACGTTGTACGTATGAAAAACACAAGCGTGCTTGCGTAAGTTAAGGTTATGTCAATAAAAAACCATAAGTTGTATTTTGTGTGTGTAACCTCTAAAAAACGGTTTAATAATAAATAGAAATAAACAAACTTCAATAAAAACTTAATTCAATAAGTTATTGAATAAATTCAATAGAAGAAGCCTTAATTTTAGGAAGCGCACGACACACAGTACAGGTCATAGTCTACTGAAATTAAAAACTACATAATATACATTTTAAAGCCGACCTCGGTGGTGTAGTGGTTAGCCCACTTGCCTATAGATCCAAGGGGCGCGGGTTGGATCCTGGCTGAGTTTAATGTGATTTTTCTCTCGGGGAAAAATCTAAAAGTGGGCCTTCTGTTTCTGTCGAATAAGAAGTAAAGCCGTAAGTCCCGTGCTACTGCGATGTGTAACATGTTAAAAATCACTATTAGGGTTGGAACTGCTTCCAGATAGGCAAAATGCCTAGTTAGGGTGTCATCATCATCATCATCAACAACCTTTTTTGTCCCACTGCTGGACGTCGGCCTCTTCTCTGCCGCGTGTTTCTCCTCAGCGCTAAGGTAGAAACATGCGGGAGCTACAGTTTAACGTCGAATCCGAAGGAAAACTGAAAACTTCAGGGAAGGTTTTTAGCGTTACAATCCCATAGTTGCAAGCCGGATTGGGAAATTGTGTGGTGGGTTGCAGACAAGATTTTTATAAATCTGCACAGTAATGCTTAGGTTTCGAACCCAAGCCAGAATTGACGTTTTACTTAGAAAGCGAGCGCTCTACCAACTGAGCTACCACCACACTAGCTAGGAATACATGGCCAAAGTGTAAAGAGATACCTGGAATACCGCGTCCTAGGTCTCGCTTATTCAAAATACAAAAATACAATATATTTTAAAACTTAATATTACAGAATTTGTTTCTATATTGCTCCGGTAGGTGTAACATATCAAAAGGATTTACCACTAATGCTAATACGCTATAGTCCACTTATAGTAGACTTGCTTGTAATGGGCCAAATACCAAAGTCCCGACTAAAGAACCGTTTAAACTTATGTAAATAGAATCGGATATTATGGACTTGCTTATAATGGACTTTCGATGGTAATAGACTAATAATTCGCTAAAACCCATTATAACCGGACCGAATTGCATTGGGGGCTTCCCCTCATATTGCGAAGACGCTCCGAGTTCAGAGATAACCGAAAAATTTTGCTACTTGTGGACAATTGTCCGGCATATCCGTCAATTTCATTATGCAACATCAAGCTTCCCTTTTTGCCACCAAGAATAACCGCCGTAATGTAACCGATTGACCAGGGTGTCAAATGGAACTTTAAATTAGCTTACAGAAAAGAGATGTTGCTGCTAATCGTTAAAATGCAAGATGCCAATGATGATAGAGCTTTAACAATTTTGGATGCCATGAACATACTGAACCTTGCTTGGTAGGCGCGATCTGCAGAAACTATCCGTAATTGTTTGAGACGTGGATTGGCAAAGGAACCTATTTTATTAACTGAGGAATATTGGAATCCAGAAGATGAGAATAAGTGAAAAAATGGTGGACAGTTATCTATTTACAGATTATGTCCATGTTGATGACAAGGTTATAACTGTAGAGAAAATATCAAACGAAGAAATCGCTGAAGAATTTCGTTCTAATGGCAACGAAGAACAAATGGAAGAAGTGGAAGAACAATAACAAGTTAATGTGACTTTTTCAGATGGCTTAAAAGCTTTTCAAGCCTTACAAGAATACTTTCAGCAAATGGATGTTGCAAGTGAAGTTCTTCATCAATTAAACAAAACGCAGATTCCAAAGAAGAATAATACGGATCGTTTGTAAAGTAATCTGAACTATTTTTTTTGTGTTCGGACTTTTAATAAATGTATTATTTTGCAACTTAAAATTTAACTTTGTTTTCATCTTAAAAAAATCAAATTAAGATAAAATGGACTCTCGGTGCTAATGAACTTAATATTGACTGTCCCCTGAAATCCATTATAAGCGAGTTCTACTGTATATGCAATATGTCATAAGTAGCATGGTACGCCAACAACATGGTAGGAAAAGTTAAAGAAGTAATTATTCAAAGCATCTTTCTCTTTTATTTTTGCAAATTACAGTTTTATCATGTTCACCCGAAATTAGACATGCTTTTTATACATTAGAATATAAGTTTACAGCACAACCTTCAGTAGAAAAATGTAATCAGCGACACGTCATGTCACTTTGGTTAATATACTGTAGCGACTGGATTGATAGATTGTCTTAGGTATTTAACATTTTGTATGATAATTTTTTTCTGTTTCTTTCCTATAATAATATTAAATAAGTCACTTAATATAATAATATAATTTCGGAACTGAATATTAGAATTACAAAAAAATAAATTATCAGTTGCCTGTAATGGGATTTTAAATAGAATAAATAGAAAAGGTAAGCAAAATTTGGTCAACGAAAGGCATCTCAAGGAAAACGAAGATACAGCTATTTAGATCGAATGTAAAAAGTGTATTATTATACGGGGCGGAGTCATGGGTAGAGAATAAACACTATATAAACAAACTCCAGACCTTCGTAAATAAATGCTTGAGAATTATATGCAACATATTCTGGCCACAGCGAATATCGAACGAGGCATTATGGGAAATAACAGGCGAAGAAAAAGTTGAAATTACGATTAAGAAACGGAAATGGAGTTGGATTGGTCACACCCTTCGGAAGCCACATAATAACATAACCCGACAAGCTCTCGGGTACAATGCAACTGGGAGAAGTAAAATTGGAAGACCCAAGGAAACGTGGAGAAGGGGTATAGATAGGGAACTGAGAGGACAAAATATTACCTGGAACGAGGCGAAAAGAGTAGCACAGAATAGAGGAGAATGGAAAGAACTAGTAAAGAAAATTGGACAACACCAAATTCGAGATGCGCGGGACTAGCAACTCCGCCATCTACACTTACCGGCTGATGAAACGCTACTAAGCGCCCTATGCTCCACGGGGAGCGAAAGGAAGAAGAAGAAGAAGCAAAATTTTAATAGATTGAAGGTCTAAGATAGGAGGAAACAGACTAAATACCAAAATCAATTAAATATATTTACTATATTTGAACATAAATTATATTAAATTTTATTCCATGTGGACTTAGCTTAGCTCTTTTGGTGTTTTAACTCGACGTTTGCTAATTACATTAAAATTTGAAGACGGCACTTTTCAGACCCACAAACTAAACCTAAGTAATGAATTCTGTAGGATGACAGAAGGTACTTGAAAAAATATTATAACGTGCCCAAATGTAATCAATTTTCTTTGCTAACTTATCGAACATTCATTGTATTTCCATTAAGCGGGATAAAGGCGCTTTGTGTCCCTTATTAAAGTTGCTTTTTCCATTTCTTCTCTACTTCCTTCAAATCCTTATGTGCTTTTTGAATATTTCTCGTACATTTTGCTTCATTTATATTTAGCTTCTGTCTACCAATTCATTATTTATTTTGTATTAAGTGTTCGGCTTTACGCAATGAGTTTTTATTTTCATCTCTGAATTTTCAGTTTACTCTCGATATTGCAATTTTGGTTAGACCTAAGTTTTTGTTTATTACAATAAATTATTTAGTAACCGAATTAAAACTGCAATAAAAATGGGACCATACCTTCTCACCTTCCTTCTGTAATATATATATATTTTTTAAGTTTCAAATCATGCACTACAGAGACATCTATTGCCATGGTTGTTAACCTCCCTGTAACATTCAAATTTATTCGGCCATAAAACACCCATGGCTATCAAAATTCGAACTCTCTATTTCTGGAATTTTCCCAACCACCTTAGCAGCCACTCACTGTATTACAGGCACCTCTTATAACAATTTTGCAAGAGGCTGTAACAATTTGACATCTTACTATTTTCTTTCAGGATGTTATTCTTCTACAAATGAAATAGGTTATTTTATATATTTTACCTAAGACATATTTTATACTATTTTACTATTTAACTGATTGTTTCAGGCTCCATCATGTTCCACGTGCGAAGGAGGCCAGCAGATGGTGCTCTACGGAAACGCAAGAAGAAACCGGGGGCCCTGGGGGCGACAACCAGCAACACCAGGGACCCAAGATCAGTCGATTCTGGCCCCATGCTTGTGGAACTGAGCCCTGATGGCTCCACACCACATCCAGGGGACAACGCAAGAACTCTTAGAATTTCTAATGATGTTATGGAGGTAAAGTCATAATTTTATCTATATTTTACCAGAATGTTGTGCCAAGAAATGATTAGTTTGTTGCATAAAGTTTTAATATGCTTCCTGTTACTAATTGCATATACATACTTGTAATTGAAAGGGTCATGTTATATTATGGATGTTATTGCATTAACCTAACTTAATGACAACAACTAAGGTCCATTATGAAATAATATTTTCGTTACTCAATTATCTAAATTACAGTTTAATTAGATTATAGGGCAGAGTGGATGTCTGGTGCTGTTAGATAGTGGGCCACATGGGAATTTTATAAAATATACTTCCACTCTGCTGGTCGTTGAAGTTGATTAACAACAGTTAACTTGATTATTCAAAGCATGCCGGTCTGTGAGTATTGATCAAACTCCAGGAAGGGATGCAGTCTTGATTTATTATTCATTTCATGTTAGGAAACTCTAGTGGCCAGGAATCTGCAAATTCCTTTAATGTTGGGGGTAAATTGTTTTTCTGTAAATATTTAATCAACCATCCATTTATTTCAATTTGCTTGTAATTCTGTTTAAAGGTTGGTTCAGCAAATGGCATCGCATTGCAACTGTATGGGCCTCACATTCAACCTCGCCATGCCGTCATAGCCAACACAGACGGCCTCACATCAGTCACTCCCTGTCATGCAGATGCACATACATATGTCAACGGGCAGCGTATCCATCAAACCACCATCCTCACACATGGCAGCCTTGTTAAGTTTGGTCACAGCAATACGTATCGGTTTCTTGATCCTTCCCAAGAGGGCAGGCCGAGACATCCATCAATTGTCGATAGCACCAGCATGTACGATAGGTAAACTGGAGATTTGTTGTTATTTTAATGTTGCTTTTGTGGTTATGATTTGTCTTTATTTTGCTAAATGTCGCATGCACCAGGTCACCCCGAGCACTGAGCCCTTCAGAACCTGCACGTGAGAATTTTGAAACCACTTTTGATCTAGAGGGGAATGTAGAAACTGTATCTACCGCTAGTGGCGCTAGGGAAGATAATAGATCGCTTGGGTCATCGTCTGAGAATAGGTTTGTAGAGACAGTTTTAGTATTTTATGCGCAGCATTTGCTTTATGTGTCAAAATGGGCAAAATGTAACATCCTCAGAGGTGAGTAGTATCACATGTACCGGATGTTTGTAAAAGTGCTTACAAATTTTGAAGTTTGCGCGTTAAATTGTATCATAGTATTTGGCCTGAAACCTCATTGTATGCTTATGGTATCACTGGCAGACTGGTAAATGCACACTTGTGGAGTAAATAAAAACATAACCTCATGGTATGATGTTACTGGGCTTAGAATGTAAACTGGAACATATTGTTTTACCAACATTTTCCAAGTGTAATGATGGCTAACTGGTGACCTGCAGCAACTAATCATTGTATATACATAAACATAAACAATAATAACATAACAAACATATCACCAGGTTATGTTTTTATTTATTCTCGCAAGTGTCATTTCAGTTGCCCATACTGCACTCTTGTTAAATTTTATATTACAGTTAAAAAAGTCACATGTATATTTAAATGATAATTCAGAAACATTGATCGCTCTGTGCAATGTATTCACATTTTAAGCTTAAATCATTGTACTTCATATGAAATGAGTAGCAATAAATTTTCTAATTTTCTAACCATATGCACTGCTATCATATATGAATCAACATACTATAGGTAGTTTGCAACCAGAATCCCTATATAATCTGTGGCAACCAGCACTATATCACTTTCAATTTTTTAAGTTTCCTCATGTCTTTTGATAAATATCTGTTACTTGAATCTTTAAGTCCATCTTGCAGCTGTACATTATCATAGACATTAACCTAATGTTTTTACTTTCTGAAACCCATCAAAAATAGTTGTAAAGTGAGTATAGACGTGTTCAACAGTTCTATGTGTTTGTTCATGTACCACAGAAAAGTGAAAAAGTAGTGATTACTATTTTATTCTAATCCACTGCCTTGA
Organism: Limonius californicus; assembly: GCA_014611495.1. NCBI lineage: Eukaryota > Metazoa > Arthropoda > Insecta > Coleoptera > Elateridae > Limonius > Limonius californicus. The sequence continues at coordinate 6,530 of JABXWE010012705.1, forward strand.
CTAGTGTAATACTTGTCATTGTTTGTTATTAATTTTTTGCTATTTTTCTATCTATATCCTAAATAGAAATTTTCGTAACTTCCAAATGACTCCAGATTTCTTTTTAGTTAGACTGCTGGATGATGTCATTTAATTGGGACAGCAACCTGTAAACATACCCAAAACAATAACAGATATTAGTACATATTGCTGCTAAAATTCATTGTAAAACTGTAAAATTCAAGAGCCATTTCGAAGGGCCTATTCGAGAAAATTATATTACATTTATTATTAAACTTAAAGTTAAAATATCTTCTAAAATGCTCATGCCCCATAAGAAGTAAAAATTTCTAAACTCTATTTGTTGAGCATTGAGCTAGAACGTAAACAAACGCTTGACAGGTGCGTTGATTTACCGGATGTGTATTTACGTAATATTCCTTGCGTTTCTAAATTAACTTTCGCGGCGTTAGAATTCTTTTTTAGAAGAATCGGTGGTTCTGAAAAGAAAACTTTTTACAGTTGGTATTTCGTTCCGAAAAAAAAATTCGTGAACCTACGCAGAAATTTATCAAGCACAGAAATGCAAGTTTAGGAATAAATTTCGCATATTGTACAGAAAAATTACAATTTGTTTAAAAATAGCACGTACCTTCTTACGAATTGCAAAGAGAACAGCATCAATTTCATCTAAAAGTTTTTTTCTATCTCCGGGAGATTTTGGGGAAGACAAAGTTTTAGAATCCCGAAACTCCTTTAAATTTCTTTTTACTGTTGCAACACTAACACCCACCGTTTAAGCAACAAATTGTACAATGTCAGTTAGTAAAATCTCAGGATTTTCTTCTAACGTCGAATTATACAATTTTACTATTAATTGTTTTTCATTTAAAGTAGTAGGACGCCCCCTACGATTACACGTTTCTGGAACAACTTGTTCCATTTTAGGAAAATAAGCACCAGGCACTATACCAACGCTCCGAAAACCGATAAACACTGCTCAAAAAGCACACAAACTTAACCCGGTAATCACGAGTGCAAAGTAAAAGTTTTGAGCGTCAATTACTCCTTAAGTAATGAGGCATTAGCGTTATCTGGCGTAGACCAATCACAGCGCGCGCTCGGGTGAGGTAAACACGTTCGTTTGCTGACGTTCTAGCTCAATGCTCAACAAATAGAGTTTAAGAATGTTATTTTTTCCACACCATATTCAGGACAATTTCTATAAAACCACCCCTGTAAGTAGGTCATTGTCTGACGTACACTATTTACTACTACATATATAAAAAGAAAACAGTTGGGTGAAAAAATAATACAAAGTAAAATAATAATTATAGAAGGGTATTCCATAAAAAAATAATTCAGTAGGAAACACTCTGGAGGAATTCATAAAATGAAAAAATATATAAAATGTTCTACTACAAACAAATCGATTTATCATGTTCTGCTAATTTTATATCTATAGTATTAACAGTTTAGTTTTTATTGTTTTAAAGACACCATTAAGCAACCCGTAGACATAGGCTACTCCTGGACATAGACTACGGGTTCGCTTTCTTTTTTCTGTATGTTATATATACAGTCTGAAATTAAAATGTTTTTTTTATTCTTAAGGGTAGATCATGTAGTCAACAAAAAAATGTATTAAACATAGTTCCTTAATGTTTTTGAAATTTAATATTACCTCTAGGAAATTTGTTTGAAACCTAGGCCCAATTAAAAAAAACTAATATTCTGATAAATATCTAGGCCAGGAACTTAACTAAAAAGTATAATTTAATCATCATAAAACTTTATAATAAGCACAAAAAAAGTTAGAAAAGAATGCTTCAGAAGTTTGCTGTTAATTACATAACTGTATATCGAAATTTAAATAATCATTGATTTTACATTAACCCATCTTGAGGGGCCGTTTATTAAATTACTGCTCGTGTGATATTAATCCCAAGAAAAAGTCAATACCTTTATCAATAAGATTTAATTTAATTAATTAGAGTGCTGTCGTGTTGTAATAATTTGAAAGCCAATTTTATTTTTTTGCTGATATTTTTCAGCTGCTATTATAGAACTTTTTATCTATTTGACAACAATGTAATTAAATCAAGGCCGCCCCTAGCGTATTTTGGGGAGCTCATACTACTCCAGTATGTCCCCCTCCCATTACTTTATTAAATAAATAATGCTTACTATCATATTTAAATTTTTTTACAATTTCAAGCTAAACTGAGAACAGTTCAGTCTATTCACTGTATGAACATGCACTGGAATGTAAAATGTGATGTTTGTAATTACTATGGCAGACGTTTCTTACCTTGCAAAGTACGAAGGTGGTTTGATAAGTTTGGTAAAATTCTATGAGATGGCGCCACAATTCATTTGGAGGGAGACGTCACAATCGGCAAGTATCAGTCTTCAAAATAGCTTCGGCCAAATTTCAACCAGAAACGACGCGTTGTTCACGTTCTACAGGTATTTGAAGCGAGAATTGTAACAGTTGCCGCCTAAATGAAAAAAAAAATTTATTTAAAGTAGTGGACGGCCGTCCAAATCAAAGGGGAGTCGGATGAAGTTCATGGAGAATCTGCACCAGCGTTGACTGTTTATTTCTTGATAAATGAGTTTGAACGGGACCGAACTCACGCTGAAAATGAAGGACGCTTAGTGGAGGTTACCATGACGCATATTATTGAAAAAATTCATGGCATCGTTATGGAAGACCGCCGAGTGAAAGTCCGCGAGATTGCTTAGACTATAGGCATATCAACAGAACGAGTGTACAATATCTTGCACGAAGAATTGCACATGAAAAAGCTAAGTGCACGATGGGTGCCGCGATTGTTGACTATCGACCAAAATCGCACGCGATAGGACATTTCAACACAGTGTTTGGCGATGTTTAATCGTAATCCTCAAGACTTTTTGTGACCGTGGATGAAACGTGAATCCACTACTCCACACTTGAGCTGAAGCAGCTGTCAAAGCAGTGGAAAATGACTGGTGAAATCGCGCCGAAGAAGGCGAAAATCGTTTTGTCGGCTGAGAAAGTGATAGCCACTGCCTATTATGCAACATTATTCGACCATTTAAAAAAAGAATGGAAACCAAATCGGCCAAGATTGGCGCACAAAAAAGTGCTGTTTCACCAAGACAACGCGCCGTTCCCCAAGTTTACCGTCGCAATGGGAAAGTTGCAAGAAATAAGCTTCGAATTGATTTGTCATCCACTCTATTCTCCGGACTTAGCCCCGTGCGATTTTTTCCTGTTTCCAAACTTGAAAATTTGGCTTGGTGGGAAAAACAGTCTCCTCGAATAAGGACGTCATCGACACGCGTATTTCTAGACTTTGAGAAAATCTGCTTTTCTGACGGAATGAAAAAATTGGTAACTCTTTGGACCAAGTGCCAAGCCCGCAACGGAGAGTATATTGAGAAATAAAATTGTTATTTTTTCTTCCAAAAAACGGTGTTTAACTTGCGTTTTTACCACACTTGTCAAACTACCCTCGTATGTGCTCGCCAGAGTCTCCGTAGTGATAAGTGCATGTTTGCTGTACTAGGGAAATTTGCTCTGTATGTTAGTTACCCATTGTATAACACCTGCGAAAAAAAATTATTTTTATGACTAGGTAGACTAGGTTAACAGTGAAAAGCTTTTATTCCTAGTCAACGAGGTGGCGTTGGTTTACGTATGGGCCCAAGATATAATAGCAATGACAGACAATATATGGTTCAATGTAGGGATAAGCACCATGGTTTAACTTCAAGAAATATATACAGGGAGCCCCAACTACAACGCCCCACCCGGAACAACTTTGTAAATGATAAAGTCTGAAAAAACCGGCGAGATAGGTCAACAGTAGTTTGAAGAGGGACATTTTTGACCACGTAAGGCATCTACTTCATTCTCCTAGCCCTCATCACAATCAACCCCAAAATTGTATATGACGGGAGGTATCGAGTGATAGTTCATTTGAAAGTTTTCTGCGATTTATACAATCTGAAAATTGTAAAGCATTTAAAATTTCCGATGCGTATGGGAAATGTTAAATAAAATTTCAAAAAAGTGATCAGGATATTAAGTGACATAGCAGAAACACAAAGTAATACAACGCCTAACGCGAATTAAAAAAATAGATTGTGATATTTTATGTTGTTGCTACGTTGCATAATATTCTCAATACTTATTTTAAATTTTTATTTAAAATTTCCCATACGCATCAGAAACTTCAAAATGCCATTTCTCATAAACGGATTGACGCAATTGCACAAAAATTTCGCCTGTAGAAAGAGCAGAAAACTTTCAAATGAAGTATCATTCAACACCCCTTGTTGTGTAAAAGTTTGAGGCTGGTGCTGGTGGGGGCTACGAGAATGAAGGAGATGACATAGGTGGTCGAAGACGTCCTTTTTCAAACTACTGTTGACTTGTCCCGCCGATTTTTTCAGACTTACCATTTACAAAGTTAATCACTGTGGACTATTTTAGTTGTGACACCTTGTGTATCTACAGTATTACTGTTGAAATAACTTATTTAATTGTCATAATGGCGGCTATAAATTATGATTGTTTTGTTTAAGTCAAAGTTTTTTTTTCTATAGTCCAAGTTGTCAATGGCGCATACCTTGATACATACCATTTAGCAAACAAAAATCTAACCTTTGAATAACTACAGTTGGTAATGATTGAGAAGAAATACACATGCAATTGAGTGGGAGCTTTTAAAAAAACTGTGGTTGTATGCTTACATTACATTACATTATTTCTCCCCCTAGCACATTTTAAAAGTTTGATATAATGTGTATAAATTAACAGACGTTTCTACAAAAAGATTAATATTTAAAATGTTCATCACCTTCAGACCTTGTGTGCATCACCTGTTATGTGTCAGCAGAAATTATATAATCAAATATAATTTTTATTAAAAATAATTTTGTAATATTTTTTTATATTAAAAATTCTTCACAGTTCTTGAAGCTTATGAAAATGTAATGAACATAATTTAAATAATATTTTTCTCGAGTAAAAAGAATATTTTTTAAAACAGCATCCATGTAATTTCTTATTATACGAGGTGTATTTTTTAAATAAGGTCCGATTTTTAATAAAAAGAACAATACTGTAAATATTAAAATATATTTTTTTTTCATATTCTACATACGTTTATCTACTTTTCTACATAATTTCTATTTTTGTTCAAACATTTGATATACCAGTCAACAAGTTTTTGAATTCCGATGTCAAAGAAATTTGCTGCCTGTTAAGAAGCCCAATCCACGTCTGCAGTTTTCACTTCTTTGTCGTCGTTGAACTGTTGACCACCAAGGAACTCCTTTAAGTACCGAAACAAGTGAAAATCACTGGGTGCAAGGTCTCGACTGTAAGGTGAATGTTGCAGTTGTTCCCATCCAAAAGACCTAGTGTTTGTGCAGAAACATGTGGCTTTACCTTGTCATGGGGCAACATCGCGCTGGAAGACAGTTGGCCACGCTGCTCGTTTTGTATGGCACGCCGGAGTTTTCTCAAGGTCATATAATATGCATCAGAATTGATTGTTATGTCTCTCGGCATAAAATCCACTAACAAAATCCCTTTCCTGTCCCAAAAGACAGTTGCCATGATCTTTCGTGCTGAAATTGTCTGTTTGGCTTTCACTCTGGTTGGCGACGATGTGTGTCGCCATTCCAGTGACCGTTTGCTTAGACTCAGGAGTCATGTGAGACACCCAAGTCTCATCTCCTGTAACGATGTGGTCCAACAATTCATCTCCTTCCTGATTGTATCGAGTCAAAAACGATAAAGCACAGCCCAAGCTTTTTGTTTTGTGATTGTCGGAAAGCTGGAACCCACCGAGAACACAACTTTCGATAATTCAGTTTCTCCGAAACAATGGTGGTCAAAACTGACCTTGAAACCTGTGGAAATTCAATTGATAACTGTGAAATCGTGAATCGTCGGTCCTCTCGAGTTTTGTTGTCCACATCACGAACCAAATCTTCAGAAAACAGAGAAGGTCGGTCAGGGCATGGCCCATCATGCACATTAACCCGCCCCTCCTTGAACATTCTCACCCATTTTCGAACTTTACTATCACTCGTAGCATTATCACCGTAAACTTCACAAATCTGACGGTGAATTTCCGCTGCTGCTAAGTTTCTTGCACTCACAAATCGAATTTCAGATCATATCTCGCAGCCGGCGGGCGACTCAGTTTTTTTAAACATCATAAACTTCTACAGCTCAGCACACAGACAGACAATACGGCTGCAAATGGCGTCTAAACGCATGCATAGCATGCTGGGAGCAGACGCGCATGCGCACTGCGACGATGGCGCGTCACTCTCACTCATTCCCAAACGGACCTTACCTTATTTAAAAAATACCCCACGTAATTAGAAAAGCTGTTTCCCTGGCTAATTTACACTTAGATATTTACCTACACAGCTTGAAAATGTTGTTATGTAATAATAGTAGCTTTAAATCGTACCATTCCAGAAGAATAAAAAAAATCTTATTTAAATGCCAAACATATCTACAACCGTTAAGTACAAAAATGTAGCACATTACCTTCTATTTGCAGCTGAAAGTTATGTCATTTATTTATGAATACATTGTAGACATTTTTCTGCCATGTAAGTAAGACATCTTTCGATAGGCATTTTAATACACATATCTAGTTTGCACAGTTTTTTTTTTGTACAGTGCTAGCTTGAGTCTACATTTTAGATAAAGTGGTTTATTTTCCATATAAGACCATAGAATGAATTTTTTTTAGTACAGTGACTGTTCTTTATGAAAAGATTTGTTTGAAGATAGTATTTCCTTACATCTTTAAATAAAAAGAGGCACTTGTCTACCTAGTAATTGGGACTTCTTGTTTAAATATACCTTAAACTTCAGTACCCAGCATGAGAACCCAATAACTGATTTATTTTTTTACTTAGATTGGGTGGTATGGACAGATATCCAAGAGGTCAAGATCCAATATTACCAGCTGTCCTAGAATTTCCTGAAGACCCACAAGAACAATTTCTAGCACGTGTCATAACACATCTGGACGTAACAACACCTACATTTAGGCTGGCCCCAGCATACACCTTATACTTATGTGCACGGTACCGTGCATCGACCCATTATAGGCCGGAGCTAACGCCAACAGAGAGAGCACATAAGCTAACACTCTTATTGCAACATGCAGCAATGCTTGTAAGACATACAGTTCAAGACAGGAGTACTGAAAGCACATCCCAAGCGTTCTGGTTAGCAAATGCTAGTGAATTATTACATTTTCTCAAGTCTGATCGACATGTCAGTGCATTCTCATTGCAAGCACAGGACACCCTTGCGGATGCTGTGCAGCTTGCCTTTCGGAACCTCGTTGCGTGTCTAACAGATGAACTTAATTCCGTTATGGGAAACTTGACATCGGATGCTGGAGATGATCACCCCAGGGAAATAATAAACACTTTAAGCACTGCAATGAACTTGTTAAGAAAATGTCGGGTTAATGCTGCTCTCACCATTCAGCTTTTCTCACAGCTGTTTCATTGGATATCTGCAAGGTCACTCTCTGCTATTATCAATAATCCCACTCTTTGTAATAGAAGTTTCGGCATGAAGTTATTCAACCGATTGAGAAATCTGCAGGCATGGGCCGAGTCGCAAGGACTGGAATTGGCAGCAGAGTGCCATCTGGCAAAAATTGTGCAATGTGCTCATTTACTTCAAGCCCCAAAACAAACTGCTGAAGAACTGGCTAATTTATCAGCTGCTTGCTTTAAGTTGAACTCGTTACAATTGAGAGCTCTACTAACACAGTATAAGGGTGAGTTAATTTTATGTAATTATATGTCGGGAAATTTAAAATTTCTAATAAATAATACAGGTTTATTAATATTCCCCGAGATACATCCCTTCATGGGTGTTCCAGTGCTTTTTAAAGTTGAAATCTGAAATTAAACAATCCACTATATTTGCCATAAACAAAATGTGGGTGATGTAACCCATCACTATTTTTCTCTGCATTTTCTCTATCTTTAAGCTAGTTTACAACGGTATATCATCTTAATTAATGACTTGCAAAGTTTACAACAAGCTATATCTAGAAGATAAAAGGAAGAAAATTATTAGCAACAAAAGCCATTCATATTATTATTAATTAGAGGAGTATTTAATTTAAAAATAAAAAATACAATAAACAAGCAAAACATGTTTCATAATTTTAGTGGTTTTATTTGTTTTTTGAAAAGCTAATAAAACTAGTTGATGTTGTTACTAATATTGTTTTTACTTATTAATTAAGGAAGTAAGACAAAAGTAAATAATATGAAGTTGGGGCCCTGGTCCTATGTTGTAAATGCTACCAAGTATTAGGTATGATAATGAAAATATACTGGGTGACCAAACATTGGCTCATAAACTTGGTAGTACATCGTAATGTCTTTAGTGATTTGAAAGAAATGGATATCATTTTTTCAGCTCTATTTTTCAATTTATTGAAGAATGAAGATATAAAATTTGGCAACATAGCACTGAAGTTGTAACAACGGTAAATTTCGAGTTCTATTGGGAAATTCTGAATTTAAAGTCAAAATATGATTTTTTTACTTTAAAAGCAAAGATCTTTTAGATAGAAATTTTCAGTTTAATATTTAAATTTCAATATGAAATTAATAATATCTTTTACATGAATTTAGACTTCTGTGTGTTATGAATTTATGTTCTATCTTGATTTTGAAGACCAAATGGAATTATTGTTTTATTTATTGTATTGATAAAATTACAGGACTTCCATTTTAACTATTTTATTATGCAGAGCTATGCAAAACTATAAGCTATGTTTCATTAAGGTATTCCTGATTCTACAGGATGCTATGTAAAACAGTGTCAGGGCAAAATGATCTTTTTTTAAGGATCACCCTGTGTATTTTTACATATTTCAATCAGTAGAAGATTAAAATGACACAAGCTGTAAGGGTTTAAATTCGATAATTTCTGTGTAACTTAATTGTTCAAGGAATATTTAAAAAAATCTTAAACCATAACCAACATACTATACCGGGTGCCCGGATTTCGTAGGGACAACATGGGTATCTTTCTTATTATTAAAGATAGAGATTTGGTTAAATAGACAATGTTGTGCAGGATTGAATGCTGATTCAAATTTCGTTGACACAAATGTTAAATTCCGAATCGTTTAGAAATTATTTGAAAAAAACTGAAAATCGTGATTTTTTAAAAAGTCGAAATTTCCCTTATTATAAAAGATATGGAGAAAAGTTTTATATGAAAGTTATTTAATTTAATGAGACAAAGTCAAAAATCATGTCAAAATAGAATTCAAGATGGCGGTTTCCGAGATATCAATATACACTTTCTTATCTTAAATGGATGCCTTATTGTTTTTTTACATGGGTAAATAGAATTTTTGTTTCTCTTTTCAACGATTTATAACAACATATGTCTGAATACAAATTTATAAAAAATATTAATTGTTTTAATTCTAAATCAAGTAGGCCGGGATAACAATGGATAATAAAAAAACAAAATTTATTTATAACACCGAACTGTAATACAAACTCAACTATGAAAACAATAATCAACAATATTAAATTACTCAAATAATCCACACCAAGCATTGAAATTTATTTTTATTGTATAAATTTAAACCATCTCAAAGATTTAGACCTGGAGATTCAGAAAGAAGGCTGCACTTTTGCAACTGGTATTTGGGCCAAGTGAACTCAAATCTCAATTTCAAGAATATCATTTTGTGGACAGATGAAACTATGTTCACCAATTGTGGATTGTTTAATAGACATAATAAGCATTACTACTCTCAAACTAACTTACAGCTGACTCTTCCAGTTTGAAACCAAGTTACATTCGGTTTCATTGCTTGGTGTGGTATAATAAATAATAGATTAATAGGCCCCATTATTTTTAATGGAAGTTTAACGGGACAAAGGTATCTCTCTTTTTTACAAGAGGAGATCGAAGATTTAATAGAAGAGTTGCCACTAGAAACACCTAGACAGATGTGGTTTCAACAGGATGGGTGTCCTTCGCATAATACTCGTGCCATTATGGACTATTTTAATGAGCGATTTAATGAGATGGTAATTGCAACTAATGGAATGATACGTTGGTCTGCAAGATCACCTGATTTGGCTCCTTGTGATACCTTTTTATGGGGTACTGTTAAAAATAAAGTCTATAGTCCTACATACAACAACGTTGAAGAATTGCAGGAAGCACTACTTGAGGCATTTCACAGTATTAATGGCAATACTATCCATAAAGTAATTAATAGTGTTCAGGAACGGTGCCAACTTTGCATTGCAAATAATGGCGGGTTATTTGAGTAATTTAACATTGTTGATTATTGTTTTCATAGTTGAGTTTGTATTACAGTTCGCTGTTATAAATAAATTTTGTTTTTTTATTATCCATTGTTATCCCGGCCCACTTGATTTAGAATTAAAACAACTAATAATTTTTATAAATTTGTATTCAGACATATGTTGTTATACATCGTTGAAAAGAGAAACAAAAATTCTATTTACCCATGTAAAAAAACAATATGGCGTCCATTTAAGATAAGAAAGTGTATATTGATATCTCGGAAACCGCCATCTTGAATTCTATTTTGACATGAGTTTTGACTTTCTCATTAAATTAAATAACTTTCATATAAAACTTTTCTCCATATCTTTTATAATAAGGGAAAAAGGACTTTTTAAAAAATCACGATTTTCAGTTTTTTTCAAATAATTTCTAAACAATTCGGAATTTAACATTTGTGTCAACGAAATTTGAATCAGCATTCAATCCTGCACAACATTGCCTATTTAACCAAATCTCTATCTTTAATAATAAGAAAGATACCCATGTTGTCCCTACGAAATCCGGACACCCGGTATAAAGATGCACTATTTGCATAATGCTTTATATCTCAAAATTTCTTAACTGGAATATCCTGTATTTTTTAAAATTTAAAAGTCTATTGAATTAACTTTCATTTGATGCGGATGTTGGATACCTAATGCTAATTAATATAATGCAAAATGTTTGGCAATTTTGATGTAGTGATGTTAATATTGTTGCAATGATCCACTTATAAATTAGTTTTATACATAAAATAATTTTCATTTGTATTAAAACACACAGAGTATATCATGCTCGATAAGAATTCCCAAAAGCAAACTTCAAAAATAAACTTGAATATTTTTGAAATAATATTAAGTTTTATAAGATATTTTTTAAATCTTTATAAATTGTGTTTGCCTTGCAAGAATTTAAAAAGCATTTACAAATACTTTGTTGATGGAAATATCACAGCACCTGATTTTATTGTACAGGGTGTAGATTTCATAGGATTTGATTCATAAAATATAATAATCACTCAGAACAAAATAATGTTCCGAAACGAGCCAAAAAAAAATGATTGCTACTATTGAATAGCATTTTGTAAGAGCTTTTCAATGAGGTATTACAATGGGTGTCGCCATTTGTAATGTGTTTATTGGGGTACATAAAAGCCTACGGTTGAATGGGGAACATTACCTTATGAGTCATTATAATTCCCCCTCCATGTTGTAGAAACGGTTTCTAGAAAAGTTCAATAGGTACCTATTTTACTACCAGAGCTATTAACACATTATACATTATCGAATTGGCTCCCTGTATATTCAATATCTTATATCAAATAAAACCTAATTTTATGGACTTACAAATTCTAAAATAAACAAGGGGTTCTGTTTAAGAAAATTGAGTTATACTTTACCAAGGGGGGTGTATCTAGCTCAAAACGGAAGGCAGCTTTCTGAATCCAACTTCTTTCATGGGGGAAGGAGGTCATGCCATAATATACAATTATGCGACAAAATTATTCTAGAAAGCTCCTTGTTGCCATGAGCTAACTATATATCCATGTGTGAGAAGTCATAAGAACTACAACCTGTACGTGTCTTATACCCATACAGGTTGTAGTTCTTATGACTTTTAACAGATGGCACAAGGGTCTCTATTTCGTAATGCGGTTCTTTAAAAATGTTGACATACCAACAAACAACCCATTGATCAATTTTCAGAAATTTGTTTATATTTTTTGTTATTTTAAATTTTTTCCACCCTAGAAGGTGTGGATTCTCCCGTAGGCATTTCATTATACTAAAAGAAGAAATTTGGGCGACACTTTTTTACACAGTATTCTGTAGAATTGAGAATATTTGTAAGACATGCAGCTTAACGTTTCTGCATAACTCTGCTTAATAACATATTTAGATACAACCAGTCTCTCACTGTTAATCCATTGGAAGACCCTCAAATTATATCTCTTTCAGGTGAACATGGGGAACAGGTAGCTTCAGCCACGTTATTAGAACAAGCAGCAAGGGCTGCGGAGGGTGTTGCTGATGAATTAGCTCGTGCAGAGGGTAGAGAAGTTAGGTTACATGAAGATCCGGCTCCACCTTTGCAACTTTTACTACCTGATGATGGATTCAGTTGTGACGTTGTCCAAGGTGTACCTGCAGGACTTGCGGATTTTTTGCAACCCTTGCAGGCATCTGGTTTGTGTAGGCTTGCAGCTCAACCTACCAGTTCAGGGCATTGGACTGTTTATATGAATGCGCCGAGACCACCTTCTGCTTTAAGCACAACTCAACCTGAGGTATATTTTATAGGACTATGTTTGAAAAAATAAAGGATACAAATTTGATTTTTAGGTACAAGTGATTCGGTTGCACAAAGCTGGTGGAGGCATGGGTTTGTCCATTGTGGCAGCTAAAGGAGCAGGGCAGGAGAGGTTAGGGATTTATATTAAATCGGTGGTGCCGGGTGGTGCAGCTGACCGTGATGGCAGATTGGCTGCTGGTGATCAGCTCCTGTCTGTAGATGGGCAGTCGTTGTTGGGAATTACACAAGAAAAGGCAGCAGAATTTTTAGTGCGAACAGGAAGTGTGGTGACACTTGAAGTAGCCAAAGGAGGTGCTGTTTATCATGGTCTCGCTACCCTACTGCAACAACCCAGCCCTACACCACACAGAGGTGAGTTTAGATGCCAATTCGTTGACAAATAAAATATTGGTATTTGTTGAAAAAGTATGTTTATCATTGGGTTTAATGGCTTTAAATTTACTTCCTTGGCATAGATAATGAAATAAATCGTGGTAAAAACAGGTTTAAGATGTTGGAAATGCACAACATAAGCAATCCTTAATTTTATTGCAATATATTATTAAGAAAATCGGCAACTACACAAATAGTAGATTCCAAAAAATGTTGTTTTTAGAAATATTTTACAAACAGTATTATTATTTCAAAACCAAATAGGAAGAATTATCTAAAATCAGAAACCAATAACTATAAAATGCCAAGATGTTAAATATAAAAACAGTCACTGTGCCCTATAAAATAGTACCGTTATAGATGTAAATTGTTTATGTTGCTGCAAAAATAATAGTGGCTACTTGATGGGCCACAATTAAATACAATAGTAACAAATGAAATTAGTTGTTTATTATAATTACACAATTCTAAGTTTCATGGGCAATTTTTACTTAAGTAAGTCTACATGCAACTTCTCATTTACAAGTGAATTAACTTCTTTTGAACTTCCACTCATTATTGAAGTTTTATCATGCATGCATAATATTTGGTTATATTAAGTGTCATGAATATGCCTTATATATTTAATTCATAAACTTTAGTTATGATCAAATAATAAAATATAATGTAGACTTTAGTACAGTTCTGCTAACTCATCATGATCTGTTACGTATAAGATGATTACTCAGTTTTTGCCTAAAGAAGCAACTTGTAACCTCATTGGAAATGATATGCTGTTGATGTATGATTGGCTTACTAAAAAGCAGAAAGTGTAAATTGCGATGTCAAAACCAAAGGAGATTTATGTTTGAATTTCTTAACAATCCAATAAAAATGAAAAAATTTTGTTAGTTATTATCATATGAATTTAGGGTAACCTTATCAGAACCAACACTGTTATTTGTTGGAAAAAACTATTTAAATGATGCCTTGCAACATGAAACATATCTTTTTTAAACGGCTACATGTAAAGCAAATTTTTATAATGTTGATTTAATGTTACTTTCACATAGAGCTGGGTAAAACACTTTGGTAAAGTGCTGCAAAGTAGTACTTGAAGCACTTTTAGAGCTTCATGCACTTTGCTTCAAATACTATTAAAAGACGGTATTTAGTACTTGACATCGGAAATACTTTATATAAGTTCTTGGGGCTTTAAATCATTTTTGAAGTGCTTCAATTAACCCATTTTTAGTATTTCAATTACTTTAGAAAATAATTCAAATCCTTTAAAATTGCTTAAAGTACTCCAAAGTAATTAAAAGCACTTTTCAAATTCATCCAAAGCCCTCCGAGACAAGTCCTAGTTACTTATATAGAAATATCTTTGAAAATGTAATATTGCTGAAAGCAAATGGTAGTTCTCATTTATAAACATAAGTGCAAGTTATTTATACTTTTGCTTTTTTACAATTAGAAATTTTTTTATCTTTCTTACATGGATTATGTATTTTTTTTAAGATTTAAGATGTATTGTGTATGGCTTAGACCAGTGGTTCTTAACCTTTTAGTAATCGCGGCCCCCCCAAAATCTCTAAAATATTTTGGCGGCCCACCCCCCCCCTTTCAAGTAACATAACAATCATTAATATTCATTTTAAATAGTGGATTTATTTACATATTATAGAGACAAAAAACTCTCAAGTGCAATAAAAATTAATAAATAAATATAAAAAACAGAACTTAACATAATATTTATATATGTATAATCAGTAGGTAACTAATACTTATCTATTTTAAATTAGTGATTTTATGACTACTATAATAATGAAAAAATAAGTCGGAAAACGAAATTTAACATAATATTTAATGTATTCAATATGGTAGTATTTATTTATATAACAAAATAACTTTGTAAAACAAAAATTGAAATACTTTAATATGTAAAAATAATTTAATATGAAATAACAAAATTTTCAATAAGGTAATAATAATAAAATAATAAAACTTAACATGCTTGAATGTACCAAAGTAATGGAACGTCTGTTAAACACACTCCACCAATTTATCTATTCGCACTTCAGTTTTATTACTCAATGTAATTCGCATGCAAGAGTCGATTACGTTGTTTTGTTTTAATATTGACCATTGTGGAAAATCCCTTTTCAGACAGATTTGTAGACTCTAGAAGCAAAAGGCAATAAATCTTGTATGGCGATTGTGAACAGGTGCGGATATTCCTTGTGAGTATGTATCCAAAACTGTTCCAAACTTTTTTTCTTAAAAAGTGAATTCAAACTTAAAGCCTTTGTTAATTTAAGCAGAGTATCATCGTGGGTTGGTGATAAATTGGTATTATCCCAGTTATTGTAGGGATCTCGAATCCAGAATTTTCTACTATCAAGTTCATTATTTGGAAAATATCAGTCAAATTTTTCAATTAATTTTGAGACAACATTGAATTAAATAATTTATATGTTCAGAGGACTGAATTATGAAGGAGCGCTATACCAGTTGACACAGCAAATGACGAAATATAAGATAGAGATACTAGCAATCCAGGAGACGAATTTAAAAGGCGACAGCATTGTTGATTTAGAAGACTATATCTTATTCAGTGGAGGAGGACGAATAAACAGACCTGGCACTGGTTTTGTAATTAGAAAAACGAGAATAATCAGCCTTGTAGATTTCAGAAAGATAACCGAAAGAATAACCTACCTCAGAGTGAGAGGCCCAAACAGGAAGATAAGTTTTGTGAACGTACATGCCCCGACAGAAGATGCGGAGGAGGAAGCAAAAGAACAATTCTATAGTGAATTAGAAGAAGTTTATGATACTATACCGAACCACGACGTAAAATTCTTACTAGGAGATTTCAATGCTAAGGTTGGTAAGGAAGGAAGAAATAGACCAGTAGCGGGTAAATACAGCAAACATACCAAAACCAATAAAAATGGAAAGAAGCTAATAAGTTTCGCTATGGAGAGGGGACTGAAAATTAAAAGCAACCTTTTTGACCCACAAAGAGATAAACAAAGAAACGTGGAGGAGCCCGGATGGAAGGACGAATAACCAAATAGACCATATCCTGATAGAGGATAAACATAATGCCATAGTAGAAGATGTAAAGAGTTACAGGGGTGCTGAAATAAACTCTGACCATTACATGGTATGTGCCAAAATAAGTCAAAAAATTGCCTGGGAGAACCCCAGTAAGAAAAAACAATATAGTAGCTGGAACACAGCTTTATTACAAGAGGACAGAAAGAGAAAACAATATGAACAAGAAATAGAAAAGGCGCTAGAAAAAGAAATCAGTAAGGAGGAAGTGGATAGCGAGTGGAGAGTAATAAAAGAAGTAATACACAGTGCAGCAAAGAAATCTTTACAAGGAGGAAAAACAAAAAAGAATAGCTGGTACGATAGAGAATGCGAAGAAATCACAGAGCAAGTAAACCAAGCAAAAGCGAAAATGTTGAGAGAGAATACGATAGAAAGTGAAGCCCAGTTTAATGAAATGAGAAGGAAAGCAGAGTCTATATAGAAAAAAGAAAAGAGAAAAACAAGAATACGCAATACAAGAAATGGAACAGAGTTACAGGAAGCAAGATATAAGAACCTTCTATAGGAAACTAGGAAACGTCAAGAAAGAATACCGACCAAAAGTAAATATATGCCGTGACAGAAATGGAGGTATGATAGGAGGAAGAGAGGGAGTCCTAAACAGATGGAAAGAACAATTAATAAGAGCCAAGAAAGCAGTAACGTGGAACCACCCACAGAAGAAGAATTCCGATTAGCGCTGCAAAAGATGAGGAATAATAAAAGCCCGGGTAACGATAATGTTCAAACTGAACTAATAAGATATGGTGGTAATCAACTTATAGAAAGAATATATAAAGAGTTATGTCAAATCTGGGAGAGAAAACAAATGCCGAAGGATTGGAAAGAGGCGGTAATTAACCCCATCTTTAAGAAAGGAGATCGACTCGATTGCGCTAACTATAGACCTATATCGCTCCTGAATGTTGGGTACAAGCTGTTAGCCTCAATAATAAATAACAGACTGAAAAAAAGCGCAGAAGAAAAAATAGGAGAATACCAGTGTGGCTTTAGGGAAAACAGATCGGTAACCGACCAACTTTTCACACTACAGCAGATACTAGAAAAAACAAAAAAAAAATTACTTTACATATGCTGTTTATAGATTTTCGCCAGGCATACGATAGCCTGAACAGAAAGAAGTTATTCGAGACAATGACAGCGCTAAGCTTCCCAAAAGAGTTGATTAAACTGGTGGAAATGACCCTGGAAGAGACATGGAGTCAGGTAAAGATAGAGGGCACAGTTTCAGAGGGTTTTAAGACAACCAAAGGCTTACGCCAAGGTGACCCGTTATCTACGACATTATTCAATATAGCTCTAGAAGGTATAATGAAAAACAGTAAGGTCGCGGGTGACAAGAACATCCTTAAGAGCTCTTACCAAATAATGGCCTATGCGGATGATTTGACCATCATTTCGAGAACAAAAGAAGAACTAAAGGGAATCGTAAAGAAAATGGAAAAAGAGGCAAGAGAGTATGGACTGGAAATAAACGAAGAAAAAACGAAGTATCTACTAACGGCATCAAGGAAGGGCGGGGAAGGAAATAGTTTGAAATTTAAAAGTGAAGTGGACGATAAAAAATACAGTTTCGAGCAAGTCAAAAATTTTGTGTATCTCGGGACAGAAATAACGGACACAAGTGATCAGCACAGTGAAATCGAGCGAAGAATGCTAATAGGAAAGAGAAGTGCTGCATCTCTGAAATCAATCATAAAAAACAAAAATATCTCGCGAAAGGTAAAGTTAAGAGTTTATAAAACCATTATAAGGCCGACTTTAGTGTATGGAAGTGAGGTGTGGGTTTTAAATAAAGTGTACATAAGAAAGCTTGGGATCTGGGAGAGAAACATACTTAGGCAAATCTTCGGGAGTTCAAAGAAGGAGACGTATGGCGGAGGCGTACAAACGAAGAAATCTATGCCCTGTTTAAAGAAACCACAATAGTAAATGTGATAAAGCAGGGAAGACTCAGATGGTTGGGCCACCTGGGAAGAATGTCAAATGAGAGGGTTCCAAAAAAAGTTTTCAAAGAAACTCCAGCAGGCACAAACAGGAGGGGAAGGCCTCAAAACGAATGGTTTAAAAGCGTGAAAGAGGACCTGGAAGAACTAAGAGTAGAACACTGGGAAGAACTAGTAACGAGAAGGAAGGAATGGAAGAAGATAGTTGAAAAAGCCAAGGGCCTTAAAGGCCTCTCGTGCTGATTTATATATATATATGTGTTCTTTATCAAACTTACAATTGTCTGTAATCATTTGAGAATAATTTGGAAGCATTTCGAAAACATTCGATTCTATTCTTTTAATCCATCTTCGAAGTTTCATTTTCATCGCCTCTTTTTTATCTTGCATAGAAAAAAAATTGGATTGGTTTACTTGCATAGATAAATTTAGTTGATTTAGAATGGAGAAGATATCCGCCAATTAAGACACTTTTACAATCCAATTTTTGTTGTCGAAATAAATGGTCATTATTATTTGTCAATTAGAAATATTTCCACTTCTGTTTTCAATTCTAAAAAATGAACAAACATTTTCCCTCGCGACAGCTTCTGCCTGAAGTAAGAGTGACGTATGATCAGAGCCGAAAACGGTCTTGAGTTAAGGGCATTCGCTTTTATAAAAATTACAGCAACCATCATTACTTCGTGTAATTCTGGACACATTTCTATAGAAGCTAGTTGTTCCCTATGTATAAAACAATTAGTAGCCATCATATTAGGATTTGCGATTTGTTTTATTCTCATTGCAGCTGCACCATCTACGCAAATTTCCACACAGTTTTGCCACTGTATGTCACTGGAAATGAAAAACGTATTAATTTTGTTGTATATATTTTCACTTGTTGTACTAGTTTCCAATTCCAAACAAAACATAATTTCTTCAAAAATATCTTCGTTGGCATAAATCGCACATATCCCAAACAGATGCTTTTATTTAAAATGTCTGTTGATTCATCTATTCGGAATGCAAACCACGGTGTTTTTTTAATAATCTGAATTAAATGCTCTTGAAGATCATCCGTAATCAGAGCAGTTCTATGACAAATAATATCATTTGACATGGGTATATCTTTTATTTTATTAGCCTCGGTTACTCCAAACATTTCTTCGCAAATATTAACCATGCATGGCTTCAATAAACTTTTGGATATTGTAAAGGGTTTCATTGACTTTGCAATATGCACAGCAGTTATAAAAGAAGCTTTAACTGATGATTTATTTGTAATTGTTGTTTTTTTTTTATGAATGATTTGTGACTTTTCAATTCATTCTTTTTTCTTACAAAAACTCTTCTCGTTTATCTTTGTATTGTTGATGTTTTGTTTCTAAATGCCGCTTTAATTTATATGGTTTTAAACATTCATTTGAGAGGATTACACCGCAAATAGCACATTGGGGTTTCTGAATCCCATCTATTTCTAAGCAAATGAATCCAAATTTTATATAATTCATATCATATTTTCGTTTACTTTTATTTAAATTTTTACATTTACAACTAACAATATTTTCAGTTTTAGATACGTTTTCACAATCCGTGGAACTATCACTATTTTCACACAGGTCCTTTTGAAGTACCGGCTCATTTTTATTTAGAAAATTAAATAATATCCCTTGTTGCACATTTTATAGGAGGGTAATCATAAAATAATACAAAATTAAGCACTAAACTGGATAATTAACTGCAAACACAAAGCACTACGATTTTAATTGACTTTTTTTATGTTTGCACAAAAGCGGACCATGAGCACCCGGCGGCCCTGGACGCACAGATACGAAATGCAATGAATAAAAACTGCTTTGTCCGATTGTCAGTAATTAAAATATTTCTTGAAAAGTAAATAGAAATAGAAAATAAAATGAAAATATATTTGCCACAGAAATCATAAACCTAGACTAGTTATTTAAACTATTTTAATTCTTATAGACGCCAGAATTTTAAAAAAATCTAACAAAAGTTTCGCGGCCCCCCGGTTAAGAATCGCTGGCTTAGACCATACATACATTTATTGTAGCTGAAAGTGAACAGTACTTTTTGTTTCCTACTATTACTATTTTAGAGATTAATTTTGTATCTTAAAGCGTATTTATGTTTGTTCTAAATAATAAAACATGTAAAAAATGTAAATGGTACATTTTTAAAGATACTGCTTGCACTTTAAGGGCTTCAAATACTTTACAATTAGTACTTTACACATGATATTTGTATTTGCGGTACTTGGTGCTTTAGTTTTTTAAATACTTGGTAGTTCAAGCACTTCTGAGAATGGAAATATACATACATACAGATTGTAAATGATTGAGGACAGTTTGATTATACTGCCACAAATTTTAGTGTATTTCACATGTTGGTTGTGGCTATATCAATATAGGGGCGGGGCTTTTTATAAATACTTATTTCATGGTCGCCGTATTTATGATTTCTGCTGGGCATTTCGAATAATTGTAGTAAAATATTGTTATATTAATTTGAAATATTTTCACTTATTGTTAAGACGAAATTCTAAGTTTATTGTTTAAATTAAAAAGATAAAACTGTTGATTAAAATCGTTATTAACAATTAATATATATCTCAGTTATCCCTGTTTGAGACGCCACTGATGAGAAATAAACAGCTGACAGGTTTACTGTATTTGCTACCAACATAACAATAATTTCTTATGGCGGTAAATTCAAACTAGCCTCAATCATTTACAATCACACTGTACTTGTTATATAATATAAATACTTGTTACTTTAAAACACTCTGGCTCAGTGCTAAGTAATTAGAGCATTTTACCAGAGTGCTTTGCTTGACCCAGCTCTGTTTTCACATATAATTTCTTTTACACACAGCCAGGCCCATCAAATGCCCTTGCAAGTGTCATCGTGAGTGTATTTCTTAACTCCCATTAAATTATCTGCTAGCACATCTAACAAACAGCAATTATTGTATGGCTAGCTGTTCATGTAAAATCATAACATTTTTCATTTCATGCAGCCTGGGATTCCCCTGACAGATATAGATTATGCGATTCGCAGGAGTCACTACACGGTACAACGAAATACCGCATGTTTACCCCACCAGTCTCCAAACCCAAAAATAACGTTTTCTTTAGCTCGGACGACAGTTTGTACAAGTCCGAGATGCGCAGACTTACCATACCCCAGATAAACATAGAATGTGAACCCGCACCCATATTTAAACTAGAAGTCACAGACTTTTCTGAACCTACCCCTAAAAGCATTACCCTTAAAAACCAGAGCATCCCACTAGTTAAGCAGCAGAAAATTGATGATGATGATAGTCAAGAAACGAAAGAGTTACACAAGAAGCCTTGGAAAAACAAAAGTAACGAATTTATGCAGGGTAAAAGCACGTCTTTAGATATTCCAGATATAAACATCGACAACTGTGACCTTAATGATAACGAACATTATTTAAATGTTGGCAATAGGAAATTAAGTCAGTGTAAGTTTTCAAATTCTCTGCAAGAATTATCAAGTTCCACTTCAAGTATTAACAGTGGTATTCACGAGTCAACTTTGGATTTGACACAAATCGATCCAAACACTCCTATTAAACATTGGAAGTCACCGGATGATTTGCGCGAAGGAAATGTGAAGTCTCTGACACAACATTTCGAGAGGGTGTTCAACAGTAAACGAAATAGGCTGGGGAGCTTTAGTGTGCCGGAATTGAACAAATGTTTGTGTGAGAATCGCCGATTTAGAAGCTTCAGCGAAGAAAGTTTAGACTTAAACGGTCGATTAACAGAATACGAACGAATGGAAGTCTTGAAAGTGTTGTGCGACTGGAGTTTACAAGGATGCGAAGCCAGGAGTGATGCGAACTTTAGCCTAAAGATTATTAAAGAGTTCAAAAACCTAGAGGAAAAAACAAACGAGAGAGTTCTTAAGAGCAACTTGCACAAATGTTGCGTCAAATTTCGATCGGAGCCAAATTTGTCACCAAGAAACAAAAGCAAACTTACTTCAACCGATAACCATATCATAAAGTGCACCTCTGAAGATAATTTAGGGTCCAAAAAGTTAACTGAAGCCGATTTTTTACACGAATGTAGATTTTCAAATTGCATTTTTAATAGGAGTTTTGATCCTTTGAAAGGGACCAATCTAAATTTAAATCATAGCGTAGTAGAGAATAAAGTAACTGAAAGTAAACAGTTGAAAGGTATATTAAAAAATAGTAACGAACACTTGTACAACGTCGACTGTTTAAATAACAACGTCATTCAAAGTAAACCTCATTTTCTCAACAGAAAAAGCAGACGTAACAGTGATCTAAATATATCAGCAAAGCCTTTTAACGGTCAATTAGTGAGATGTGGAAGTCTTGAACGTCTTACACATCCACAGAAGCGATACAGATCTAGAATTTACTCTGTAAATGATGTTAAAAAGTTTCCGGAATCTTACATAGTTACCAGATATGGCACCAATGGCCAATCATTAAGAAGCAACAGTGCCAATAAACCTTCAAAAGTAGTGGTTGTACGCAAGAAATGCGCGCCGAAGACGTGGAAAAGCTGTTCTGACATAAAGAACAGGCAAAAGACCATTAAGAAATGCTGTCGGAATGCCAAACGCACTTGCCCCATGCTGCAGAGCAGTTCTCAAATCAAGAGAAAGTCTCATAGCTGTGCAGAGATCGACCAGGAGAGCTTGGACTTTGCTGCGCGGGTTGCAGCACTTAAAGATATCCAGTTGAGCAACTTTGATCGTAAGAACGATTTTAAATGTTGCACAATTTTTTTGCGTTGATGCAACATTTGCTGTTCTTTGCGTTTCTCGACATCGTTTTATTGTTGTTATGTTGGTGTTAACATTTTTTACATCCTCTTTGATTTCTTATACAAGCAAATGCTGAATTGTTTTTATAATGCTTCTAGCCATAGGTATTACTTTAGAATTCAACCGATTTTACCTCGTATGTCTGGATCTGGATTTTATTTTTATATGCAAAATATACTTTTTTATGCACTTATTTCCATGTTTGTAAGCAACTAAAATCAGGTTGTCAAATATCTGAATTAATGTTCTATATACTAACCACTATGCCACACTATTCTCCCACATAATTGTTATACTAAACTAAAATTTAATCAGGTAAATGTCAAAAATAAAAATCAAAACATATAAAGCAGTTAGAAAGAATGATTGATAAATATACATTATGAAGGATAATTTCGTGAACCTTCTTAGTGATTATTGTATAACATTGCAATGGACTTATACAAATTTGAAGACCTAAATGTTAACGAGCGAGAGTAGAGTGCCTTGTTTTATATTGGTGGTCAAAGGGTTGTTACCTATACACCATGGGAAAGAAAACTTCATGTAATGAGTTAGGTACGGTGTTATTGGATACACTGATAAGAATGAAAAATTAAAACGAGTTACAAAAATTCCAAAATTTCGTAGATTCGATTATATAAAATGTTGTTGGTTTCTTTTATTTTGCATTCAAAGTAATGTTCTTTAAGTAATACTCCCTTGCTTGCCATTTTCCAAGGCAGTAATGAATGAGAAAATATAAATAAAACGTTTGAAAAACTTAATTTGTAACTGTTTTGCGACATGGGGTGAAAAGTCCCGCGGACCAGCAATCAAAAAAACATTTTTTTTGTCAAAAATCGATTTTATTCTTCAACACAGTTTCCTTCGAGAGCGATACACTTATTCCAACGGTTCTCTAACGTTTGAATACCTTTCATATAGGACGATTTGTCAAGGGTTTCAAAGTACGTATCACTTTCGCGTTTGACATCATTTGACGCAAATCTCTTCCCCTGGAGGCACCTCTGCAAGTTAGCAAACAAATAATAGTCGCTGAGGGTCATATATGGAGAGTAGGAGGGGAGCAATTCGCATTTCAATGCATTCAATTTTGCCATTGCTTTCATGGATGTGTGAGTTGGTGCATTGTTTTGGTGAAGCAGCACCTTTTTATTCGCCATAAGCGGCCTTTTGTCTTGATTTCGTTGTTTAAGCGGTCTAGTAATGCTGCATAATACTCTCATGTGGTTGTTCTTCTTTTCTCAAGATAGTCGATGGATATTACGCCACGTACATCCTAAAAAACACTGGCCATGATCTTTCCAGCCGATTGTTGCAGCGTCTTCGGTCGGTTTGGGCGGCTTTCGCCAGGTTCCAATCACTCTGCAGACTGACTTTTGAACTCGGGTGTTTAGTAATGGATCCAAGTTTCATCTATTGTTACGAATCGGCGCAAAATCTCGTTTAGATTCGCTTAAATAGCTCCAAAGCGCTCCCTGAATCATAGACACGTTGATGTTTTTGATCCATTTTTTTCTCAAAATCACAGATAGCGTCACTTACACGACTGCAACTCGTAAACAAATGGCCGAAATGTCATGAAAATTTGACATCAATATTTTGAAGGTTGATACTAACTGAAAATCGTATCGATATTTGATTTTTGATGCCTAGTGTAGAGTCCCGGGACTTTTCACCCCATGTAATAGGTATATGGCTTAAGGCTGTGTGGTAGAGCCGATGTCTTTCTGAATGGCGAAAAAACGGTCAGGCGAGGCGGACACTTTCACCGGTAACTCCGCCGTTGAGGTCTCCTTTTTTCAGTGGCGTACGGTAAAGCAATACAATTTTTATTATTACTGCAGCATTACCTTATAAAAGAAAAACTTGATTTTAACGTTTTTATTTTAGAATGTTAAACAAGACAAAATTTTATTTAGTTACTTATTTATAAATTACTATAAAATAAATTACCATGTAACAAAGTCAGCCTTATAGATTCAAAGTTTTAATGGTTTTGAAGCTAAGAAATAACATTTAAAAATAAATATTGTAGGAAATAATTCACTTAAATTAGTAATTAATCACTCGTCTTCACTAAAACTATCGTCACTGCTGCTGTTTTCACCAATGTTTATAATGAGCGGTTCAACTCTAATGTCAAGTATGTTCTCCTTTTCAAAATATTCATTTTCAGTTTCAATTACATAATCACCACTACCTATCTGGGAGGTAAATTAGGTATTAATTTTTCTCGCAACCATTTTTCTTAATTTCCCGCGTTCATGTCATCGTGGTAATCACCGCTCTTCGATCCTGATTTAAAAATAAGCAGACAATTCGGAATGAATCCCATATATCCACCAGCATGAACAATTATCAACCTCTTTCCTTTAGAAATTGGTGTGAATAATCTGGACAATGTTCCATCACTCCAAGACTTGGAAGTTGTATGTCTAGCGTGAAGGTAAGTTTCATCCAAGTACACGTTTGGTCTGCCCTCATCTCAAAATTTTTTCAAATTTTGTAAATAGTTTATCCGTATCGCTCGTATGTAATTCTTTTCTACGAGAATTTTCCTGTTGTCCTGCGTCTTTTTCCACTTCAATCCAAATTTATTCAGTAGTCGGTACAACGTAGACCTTTTGCCTGTCCACTGTAGTTCCTTTTCCAATTTTCGGTGGAGATTATCAATTATAGGTCGGCAGCCTTCAGTATTATGAAAATTGTAGACAACATTTCTTATGTAGTTTAATTCATAATCTTGTACTCTTGAAGTCGCGCCTATTTTATTTCCCCCATTATTTCCGTTATTTTCCGCAGCCGTAACCCTTGCTTCTTTCATAATCCGTTCAATCGTTCTTACTGATACTCCAGAACAATCATGAATACGTTGCTTAATTTCTTGTTTCGATTTATTTGGGAATAGTGTTGCAAGATAATTAAAATTATTGTACACTACTTCGCGTGCTTGGTTGTGCACTGTCTGTCCACCACCTAATGTTGACATTTTTATCACAAAAATCACAGCTACACAATAACCAGTCGAAGATCACTGTCGATCTCAACAGTAACTGAAAGTAATTAAAACAAAACTGACGGTAATTATTCGATCGATATACATATATTCTACATACATTAGTGCCTTTGCTAATGAGAAATTCTTTTGTAGAAATCTATATGTAAACAAATTCGTTAAAAGTGCATTAAACACCGATTTTTGCGATTTGAAAGTTCGATCATGTAATGCTTATAATACACCGAGATTATCTTTACTACGAACTCGACAGCCAATATCACAGAATAATACAGTACAACCTAATCTGTGATAGACATTTTTGGGCAATCTCAAATTCGCAATGATTTATTCGTGTTCGCAGCGCAGTTCATTAATTTACACTGTATATTACCCTTCTATTGAAGAAGATTTGTTTAAATTTGTCCTTAATCGGAATACCATAAACGTAAATAAAGCAAAATGCAAAGAAACTAAAGTTTTATAAGTAAATTATGAGCTTTGGGGATTTTGCTTTTTGTCGCGCATATAACATATTTACGTGCTTCATAATCAAATATTAATATTTAAATACCTAGATCTATTTCGTGCGAAATTGCAGCTGTAAGAAACGTTATTCACGATGATTAAACAATGTAGGTAAAATTTAAATATTGTAAAAGTAGTACCTACGCCTCTGTACTTCGGTAGAACGAGATCGTAATCGGATTACGCTCCCCCTAAATACTTTAACGGCCCATTTAGGGCCGGTTTTATAAAAGTCTCGGTTGGCTGGCGGTTGGATCGTCAACCTTCGGTTGAGCATGTTGTGGTTTTATAAAGCGTTTCTCTACGACTATAATATAATGTATTCGTTACATATACCTTTTTAGTTGAAGAATGATAGATATTCTCCATTGCCGTTGGATTCTGTAAAAAACGGTGGGATAATGAATCAGAATCCAATGGGCGTGGCATGTTAGCGCTTGGATCTCCCACTTGTTTTTGAAGTAACTGTCAAAAACAGTTTTAAATTTTCGTATTCGTAAAAACAGTAAGAACTAGGTATGAATAATTCAGACAGCGAAAACGCTGAGATGTGTTTGCCACCGGAAATAACGGAAACCACGAAAACGATGTAATTTACTGCCAAGGAAATCGCAGAAACAGTATACACGGCATAAAATTGTTGTGGCTAGTGAACCGATATACGTTCATCTAAAGCAAAATTTTTATAATACTGATTCAGACCAAAAATTGTAGCTTCCTATGAAATAGTCGTAGAGAAAGTATAGTCTCCTACTCGTGTAGAATAGCTATTATTCACTCGGATGATTCTGTCACTCGCCTTCGGCTCGTGACAGAATTTTCATCCTCATGAATAATAGCTGTCATTCTACACTCGTTGAAGAATATACTATTCTAGGTGATAGTTGAAAAAACCCACGTTGTTTCAGATTGGCAACACTGGCGATTGAGATTGTAACCAATCAAATTCGTCTTGTTCCTTGTTAGTAAATTAAAGTTTCGAAGATGTCGCTGCCAAAGCGTGGGAATTATGAATTTTGCAGAGTAAATCACCTCTGAAAGAGATGTTACAGGAATATTACATTAAAAGTACAATGCCAGATTCGTTTGACGTGTTATAAATGATAGCTGTTGAAAATTTGTTACTTTACATCAATAATAATGACTGCTTGATATAATTATGTATAAAATGCAATGATGAGTACAGGTAACCTCACTTTTACTCGACTGTACAGCGAGCGCGACCGGCCGTGAAGCGACGTTTGCAGGTTTTTGTATTTTTGCGTGGTCTTGAGGTTTGAAATAAACCCTCAAGAGGGATAGATTTATTAGTGGTTTGGCATGGGAAAGTGACTCATCAAGTAGTGACGACGAAGAGTTACTGGAAGCGGTGTTTTGACAGTTCTGACGCATGCGCACATCTACGGCTTCCTTTCAACCGACGGTTGAAATTTCTCAATCCGTACTCGTACTAGCGGTTGACTTCAACCTTGGCTGGACCAAGGGTTAAGTCGCCAACCAGATATTATAAAACTCAATCGGCCAGTCAACCGACGGTTGACAGTCAACAGACGCTCAACCAGACATTATAAAACCGGCTTTTTAGACCACTGCGCAACCAAGCCTTTCGCCATTCAGAAAGACATAAGCTCTACCTTGTTTAGCGAGCAAGTACATAGACACACTGTTTTTTCTTCAGAAAATAGACATAAACAACAAATGACTACGAATACACCGTCATCAGTTGTATTAGTTGTTATCAAAAAATTAAAGTTTCATTAACAGTAGTTTAGAAAATCGGTTTTAGCTAGTATCTAGAGTAAATTTAAGCACATAGTGTCTAGAATTAACCTGTATACAATACAATACACAATACAATATACAGTGTAACAGAATATGAGCACAATCTAAGATATTAAAATCAATAAAAAAAAGACTTTAGCATTGAAATTTTGTTTTATAATTCTATCATCCTACATAGATTGCTTGTTAAACAGGATACCGCATAGCCTTAATACTTTGATGCAGAGAAAAAACAAAGGTTGTCAGAAAATGTTTAAACAAACAAGGGTGTTAAATTTTAAAAATGGATTTGGCTCGAGGACAAGGGAATCTTCGTCTTATACCATTGAATTTACCGTAAAAATATTACAATTTTGCTAAGTTAACTAAATTTGAATCGATTCAAATAAAAAAGTTAAGATATTGCAGACTGTTCCCATGAATTGTATGACTACATACTCAGTTTCACCGAATACCTATAAATGATTATATTGCAAACCAAACAATATTTATCGTCCAGGTTGACAAAGATTGACTACTTTGCTTTACTTTAGTATTCAGAATTATCTTTCTTTCATGGCATCTGTCTCAACATTTTTTCATGTCTGATGGTTCCAACTGACATTAATTAATCAATATTCACTCATTTTTGCATGTTCGTTGTTTGCAACTTGTTGTTTACACTTTGCACTTATTAATAATTTTTTGCACATTTAATCATTCATTTCACCCTCATTGCCTCTGTAAATTGTAAAAAAGCTCAACAGCAGCTGAACAAGTCCAATCCAGACATGCAGAAAAAATTCACTCATCCATCCATCTAGTGTGATATCATTTAACATCCACGACTACAAGCATTTTCAATTGTGGTATTCCATTCAGGTCCCAGGCGGATGTCCGAGCGTGATCTTCCATCGAGAGTAGATGCAGAAAGAACGATACCCTCATCGAAATCTGTGCCAGCATTGCATCACATTTCTCCAAATTCTGAACAGCCACGAGTGGGAGGTCCTCATGACATGTTCAATCCTGGCTACAGTCGCACATCTTCTAATAATAGTATTAACACCAACAGCACACCTGCAGTTCCTCAAAACGGCACTGCAACTAATCAACAAGGTCTTAGAAGTCGATCGACTCACAACTTACACCAACAAGATGCCGGATTCTACCAGAACCTTAGCGTGTATCGCAACAAAATGCCCAGTCCACAGCAGTTAGGTGACAGGTAAATATTTACAATTATTTAAAAATGCATAAGCTGTAAGAGTTAGTGCTTAGTAAACATTTGCCAGTTTAGATCTGTTAATAGATGATAAAACAAAAGTATTGCATTTAAACTCTATTTGTTGAGCATTGAGCTAGAACGTAAACAAACGCTTGACAGGTGCATTGATTTACGGGATGTGTATTTACATAATATTCCTTGCGTGTCTAAATAAAACGTTCGCGCCGTCAGAATTATTTTTTAGAAGAATTGGTGGTTCTGAAAAGAACAATTTTTTTAAAGTAAAGGTGTTTTATGGACTTGGAGACATCTGCATTACAAATAATGACGTAAAAGTAATCTGCTGTTAAGTAGTCGTCCAATGCGTGGTTGACAAATAGGTGCGTCATGTTAAATCCTGCAATCCATTAATTAGTCAGACACAATTAAATACATAATAGTAAAAGCATTAAAGGAATAATAAACAATTAATATAATATAATAATAATTATCTGCTGTGTTTAACTAATGGCAAACTATTTACCATTTAGTCAGAAATAATTTTCCTTTAACGAGTCTTTTAATGGCATTCTTGTCATAATCAGACTATTATTTACGTAATTTGAAAATATTTTTATTTTCTTCTAACGTCGAATTATACAATTTTACTATTAATTGTTTTTCATTTAAAGTAGTAGGACGCCCCCTACGATTACACGTTTCTGGAACAACATGTTCCATTTTCCATTTTAGGAAAATAAGCACCAGGCACTACAAACGCTCCGAAAACCGATAAGCACTGCTCGAGAAGCACACAAACTTAACCCTGTAAATACGAGCCCCTACGCAAAATAGTTCGTCTAGTGCCATATTTTAGTCGACAAAAATTTTCAACTTCCATAACTTGTCTACCAAACGGTTTCTCAAAAGAATAAATTATTTCAATTTTATGTATATAAAATGCTTTTTATTTTGCCCTATATAAGATTTCGAAATAATTGCTAATTCTGAAAATAGTTAAGATCTTCATTGGAAGTACAAAAGCAGAACAGTTCGTCTGTTCATAAAATAACGCAAAATAGTTAGTCCGTCATTCAGTTTCTTAATCTTGGTTGGCCGAGAATTCACGTAAACAATTGATAGTCGGAACAACAAATGGAATAAGTTGTTCTGTCAAATAATATTGCTGCGTGACAGGTTTTGTGTTTACAATGGGTCGTGGAAAACCAGTGTCTGAAGAAGTGCGAAAAATTATTGTAGCAGGTCATCTAGACGGAAAATCTGCCTACCAAATAGCTCGGGAAATAAATCTACCTAGATCTAGCGTTCAAGCTATTATTGAGCATAACAGAAAAACTGGTAGTGTTGCAACACTTAAAAAATCTGGTCGTCCTCGCATAACAACCCCAGCAGAACACAGAGTACTTAAAAAACTTGTTAAACAAAATCGCCGTGCTCGTGTAGCAGAATTAACAGTAAAATGGCGAGAAATGATAGGAAAAAATGTTTCCATTGATACATGCAACAGGACGTTAAAAAGAATGGGTTTTAAGATCTACACGGTAAGTGACTAAAAATGTCTGCAACAGCCATTTGCAGTTCGGGGTATTTTGATTTTTCAGGCAAAGGAAAAACCGCTTTTGACGCTTGCACAAAAAAAGCGGGGCTGAAATTTGCTAAAGATCATCAAAATTGGACAGTTCAACAATGGAGATCAGTTATTTGGAGCGATGAATCGAGATTTGAAGTTTCAGTTGGAGATAAACGAAAAAGAGTAATTCGTAACTAATAAAAATGAAGCGTTTCACAAAGACTGCCTAAAGCGAAAGGTCAAGTTCCCAGCTTCATTAATGATATGGGGCTGCATGTCTGCAAGAGGCGTTGGTGGGTTACAGTTCATAGATGGAACTGTAAATGCTGCCAGACACCAGGAAATTTTAGAAACAAACCTAGTACCATCCATTCCGACTCTGCAAAGTGTTGACGGCAGCTATATTTTTCAACAAGACGGGGCTGCCTGCCACACTGCAAAGACCATAAAGGCTTGGTTTTGCAGTAATAACATTCCCATAATGGAATGGCCGGCAAACAGTCCGGATTTGTCACCAATAGAAACTTTGTGGTGGAAAATGAAGAAAAAGTTTAGGCAGGATCCAGCGAGGTCAAAAGAAGATTTGCGAAACAAAATTCGGGCAGTTTGGGATTCCATAACCCCTGAAGAATGTGAAGAGCTGGTGCAGACCATGCCACGTAGAATAAGAGCAGTTATAAACAATAAAGGCGACGTTACGCAGTGGTAGACGAACTATTGTGCGTCATTTTGTTAGCAGACGAAGTTTTCTGCTTTTGAACTTCCGGTGAAGTTTTCAATATTTGTTAGTATTAACGCGTAATTTAAAATGTTATGTAGGGCAAAATAAATGGCATTCCATGTACTTAAAATTTAAACAAATTGTTCCTTTCACAAACCGTTTAGTAGACAAGCGTGATAAGTGTAAACATTTTGTTGAATAAAATATGGCACTAGACGAACTATTTTGCGTAGGGGCTCGTACGAGTGCAAAGTAAAGGTTTTGAGCGTTAATTACACCTTAAGTAATGAGGCATTAGGGTTATCTAGCGTAGACCAATCACAGCGCGCGCTTGCGTGGGTCAAACACTTGCGTTTGTCGACGTTCTAGCTCAATGCTCAACAAATAGAGTTTAGCATCTCATATTAAGCCTTTATTTTTACATACTTTGAACAGTATGCTTCTTATTTAAAAGAAAATAACGTAATATTTTCAAACAATGTACACTTGTAGGGTATTTTGGAGTAAGTGTGTAGACACAGTGATATTTTTATTGTTTCTAAAAAAAATGTTTTGTTAGGTAAAACTGTGTTTACTACAATTATTGGAAATTTAATATTTATTAAAGAAAGAACATAAAAATAATAATAGTAGCATTTCACTCCACTGGAATTTCAGCTGTTCCATTTCGGAACTATTGAGATCCTTTTATTGGGATGGATCAGTCCCCATGCATTCACATTTTGTTATCACCGCTTCTTTGTTTTCGCACACGATCGTTTCCCGTGCACTTTCTCCGTTACAAACTTTCATGCGTCTTCACCTTATTTACTATCTTCCTCCAGGCCTTCCTATCCTTTGTTTTCTCAGTCCAGTCAGTCCACCACCTCGTCGTATCATCTTAACACTTTGAACGCCATGTGCTTATATATTATGCACCCTAGGTGTGTCTGTAGCGCCATATGTATAGATATTAAGCATAGTCAGTGCTTAACTTTTAGGCCGCGTGTATATAAAATATGCATACATACTGTGTGTTTGTTGGCTTGCCTGATTAGCTCCGGCGCAGGACTACATCATATTAAATGGCCCATGCAAATTTTTCTTTTTGATTGATTTACATCAATGATTTTAATTATTAGCTCTAAATTGAAATACGTAAGTTTCTGAAACTGCTGCATCTCTCTTATCCTTCCACTTTACGACTACTATTCCATCTTTTTCTTGGCCATAAATTTCGCCCTTCTTCAGTTTACAATATAAACTAATCTATTAGAAGTGTAGAAACTTTTATTCTAAGATCTCAATGTGTACACAGTGAAAACAGTTGCTGTCGAAGGTGTAACTGAATTTGCAAATTCCGTTTGAAATGAAAGAAAAACCTAGTTTGGCTACTTTACACCCAATAGACGAAATCGTAAATGTTGGTAAATAATTGTTTTGGTTATAGTACTATTGTTAATATTCGTGAATAACTGTTTGTACTTATGCTACTGGTGAATAACTGTTTCTACTTATGCTACCATTGCTGTAAATATGTGTGTCTTTGTGTCAATAACTAAATGTTAAATGTTCACAAATACTAGTTTCTGTTGTCTGAATTATTATATAAATCTCTCTTTTTATTACTAATGTAGGTATGCCTGAACAGTTGTTTTCGTTTATTTTAGTTGTGTTTGTAAATATTTGCAGGTAGTTTTTTTTTTGTGGTTTATGCCAAATTACTAAATTATTAATTGTAGGAGCCAATTGTGTGTTTTCATCATAACTGCAATTTTTTTTTGTTTCAAGCAAAATTGGCACATCTGCTGATAGAAAGTATTCTTTTTTCACTATGTTCCCATTGAGATCCCACGATAAAACTTTTCACAATATTATGAAGGGTCATAGTTGGCAAACATACAATTTTAATTATCAAAATTAATTTCACCAATTTTCGACATATTGCAAAAACGTTTCTGATCTAGTAGGTGTATGTTTTGTATGAAAGAAAGAAAGAATGGCTTAACATCCCATGAAGGGGTTTTGCCGCTTCTTGGAAGCTTTCTAGATCCCTTTCGGGTGGATCAGTCCCTGTCCGGTCTTCATTCTATTTGCTGGCTTATTTTGTTCCACATTTTCCTGTCTTTGACCTTCACCTTCACGTCTTCCATTTTTATTCCTATATTTAGCAAATCGTGTTTTACTTCATCCAGCCATCTCGACTTTGGTCTCCTTTTTTTTCTTTTTTCCAGTTGGTATCCAATTCATTATTATGTTTGTCGTTTCCTGCTGGTTGGCCCTCGTCACATGTCCAAGCCATTTCACTCTCTGCTGCTTTATTTTTCCCACTATATCCACTCCCATCTCCTGTACTATCTCATGGTTCATTCTTGTTCTGTACTCATTTTCTGTAACTTTGACTGGTCCTAGTATTGATCTGAGTATTTTCCTTTCCATTATTCTTAATTTTTCTTCCTCTTTTTTCGTCATTGACATAACTTCCACTCCTTACATTACTATTGGAAATGAATTTACTGTTTAATAATTTCTTATTGGCGTAAAAAGCTCTATTTGCTGCTACTATTTTATCTCGTATTTCAGTTTCTCTATCCCCATCGGTAGATACCATAACACCCAGGTATTTAATTCTGTCTACTTCTTGATATTCCTGATTGCTTATTTTATCTTTCCTGCTGTCGTTTTGCTCCCTATTCTCATGATTTTCGTTTTGTCTTTATTTATTCTCAGTCCAATTTTTTGTCCCTCTGTTATTAGTACTTCCACCATGTTAGTTAATATATCCCTTCTTTTTGCCATTAACACTAGGTCATCTGCATAAGCTATTAATTGTCCTCCCCTTGTTCTTAAAGTGCCTTTATTTATTTTACGGGTTATGTATTCTATGCACATATTAAAAAGTGCGGCTGATAGGGCATCTCCTTGTTTAACTCCTTTAGCTATTGTGAATTCTTTTGTTTTCCCCTTTTGTGTTTTTACACTGATTCTGGTTGTTTCAAGAGTAATCCTTACGAGTTTCCTCAGTTTAGCCAGTACTCCCAATTCCTTCATTACCAACATTAGCTTCCCTCTATTAATGGAATCAAAAGCTTGTTCAAAGTCTACGAAAAGCATTTCTACTTTTATTTCGTATTCTTGTGCTTTTTCTATTATTTGCTTTAGTATGTGTATCGCATCAGTTGTTGATTTCCCTTTTATGAAGCCGTATTGGTACTGCCCAATTATATTTCTTGTCTTTTCTTGTAGTCTTCTCTGCATTAATGTTGATAGGAATTTATACGTAGTATTCAATAACGTTATTCCCCGGTAATTCTTGCATTCCTGCTGGCTTCCCTTCTTGTGTATTGTTATTGTTTGCCCTACTTCGAAATCTGCTGGCATCCTTTCTTTTTCCCATATTTTTTTATAAGTACAAATATATATTCCATTATTGCATCACCTCCATGTTTTATTAACTCCATGTTTATTCCATCTTTCCCAGGTGCCTTTTGCGTTACAACTGTTGTTTAGAATTTCTTTCACTTCTTGTAGCGTAGGTTCCTGTATCAGTACTTCATTTGGCTCATCTTCTACTTCTAGTTCTTCCTGTCTTTGGTTTGTGTTCAATAATTCTTTAAAATACTCTACCCAGATTTCTTTGTATTCATCTTCCTATTCTATTACTTTGCCTTGTTTGTTCCTTATTGCCGTTGTTCTAGGTTTATGCACTTTATTTTGCTTGTTGATTTTCTGATAGAATTTTCTGGTGTTGGTTTTTTTACTTTCCGTCTCTATTTCTTGCAGTTCCCCTTCGATCCATTTTCTTTTACTACTGCTTATTGTTTTATTACATTCTTTTCTCTTTACCTTATACTCTTGCTCATCTTCATCTTTATTACTTCCTACCCATTTTAATCTTGCCTTTACCTTTTCGTCGTGTGCTTTTTTACACTCTTCATCGTTCATATGGTTTGTATGAACATACAAAAAAAACTTGGGCAAGTTATATATCAAATGAAAGCACATTTCATATACTTTAAAATAATGTATATATCATCATTTAAACAACTATCGCACATTTATTTAAAGTGTATTTATGGGGGAAAAATACTCGAAATTTGACAGCCTATAACTTCGAAGCCCTTAATATTTCAAGCCCCAAAATTTGTTCTGTTACATGTCTGCATAAACTAACACTTATCCGTTAATTTCATTAAAATCGGTGACGTGAAGGTTCAAACGTAAGTTGAATTAATATGGAATGACCCGTTTGTGTTAAACAGTGACAAATGAGACACAATGACGCAGTGTTCCTATACAGTCACTGTAACAGTGTACACTTGCATAACTACAGTAGTACATCTTTTAACACAAATGGTTTGAGGACTGAAAAAACTTAAAATTGCTATTGGAAAATGAATCGTTTTGAAGATCTCAACATTAAAATACAAAATTTGTACATTTTATTTCTGCATGAAAACTAAAATGAAGGTTAACTAAAATATCTCATCTAATATTGCAAAACAAGACTGTGTGAACTAGTTTTAAATACTGATGTGCTAGCATAGTATCAATAGAAGTGTAATTCTACCTCCTAGCTAATATATTTTGTATCCATAGAACATCTGCACTGCGAAGTTCACAAAATTCGCTGCAGTCATCAGTGGCCAATTCGCAGCGCCCAGCATCAGCATACTACCCACAAAACATGCCCCCTGCAACTTCCAGAGCACCTAACTTACATCAATCAATACCTAACCTAAAGAGTCCTCCATCTGTGCAAAGACTGCATGCTGAAGAATCTCGATCTGGATCGTTTCCCAGTGTTAACCAACAATACCAACAGAATTTTCCTCATGGCAGCCCAAATCAACCATACATGAACCAAAATCAAAATTTTGCTGGACCAAATCAAACCTATGGGGTTCAAAATCAACAAAATCAAGGATATAGTGGGCCCAATCAGATTTATGGAGGGCAGAACCAGTACGGAGGTCAAAACCAGAGTTATCCTAGTCCAAATTACCCAAGATCGCATGAAGATGTCGGTGGTAAGCATCCGCCATATGCTGGTCCACAAAGAGGGGCTGAAATAAGTACTTCGTATCCCAGTCCAAGCCACAGTGTACAAAATTATCCTGGTAATGTTCAACACTCAAATGGACCAAGACAGGAAGAAATGGGGAAACCCCAAGATGGCCGGTATAACGCTGGTTTGTTAAGGGAAGATGTTTTAAGACAATCCCATATAAACAGAAATGAAGAGATAATGCGGTATCCTAGTACAAATAATGTACGGATTCAGGAGGCGCAGATACAGCACAGTCGCGTACAAGAAAATGAAATGCGAACTTCAAGAAGTGAAGATATGTTGCGCCAACACGCCTCTGCTCAGAATGAGATGTTGAGGTATGCCAGCAGTGGTAATATCAGAACGCAAGAGAGCACCAAGGTTGATTTACCTCAATTAAGGCAAAATGAACATCATTTTCAGCAGCATCGCTTAAGTAACGATGATAGGAAAGACTTAAGGGGTCAAGCCAAGCTTGCTGAGATGGGGGAGGAAGTTAGGCGCCGCCAAAATCGGGTACTGTCTCCACCTCATCAACAGTACCCGCCTGGATACTACCCCCAGCATTACCAGCAGCAAAATTACCATCCACAAATGATGCAAAATACTCAACATCTACAAAATTTGAACTTGAACCAGTCTCATCCATCACATTCCCAACAATATCCACCCCATCATCCACAGGCTGCAAACTATTCCCAATACAACAATCAGCCGAATTCACCAACATCTCCCAGTTATCCTAAATCTCCACCATTGGCACCAAAGCCTTCCCGCAAACAAGATGAACCTCCAGAGCTACCACCAACTAGCACTCATCCTTTGTATGCCGCAAGCATGCAAGACCCTCCTAAAATGGCTTTTTATCCAAATTCCAGTCTTCCAAATAAAGGACCCGCTCGTGATCCATGGGCCAGAGAGGAACAAGAGCGTCAGGCAGAAGTTAGGCGTGAACAAAACCGACAGTGGCAAGAACAGCAGATCAGGGAGCTCCTTTCATTACCCCTTCGCACACAACAACAAGAAGAGCAGCTTCGTGTGCTACAACTCGAGAGGGAATTCCAGAGAAGGGCCTTGGAAGCTGCAGAGCAGGATGACGAAGACACTGAGGAAAAGGAGAGCCCGTCTTCGACTCCTTATGTGCAACCGCCTGCAGGTAACGCACAACAAGCAGCAGCACCAGCAGTGGCTCCCAAACAAGAGCCCCCTGCCTCAATTTTGAAACCGGGATTTACAAATAATATTATTCCAAACCAGCCACCAGAGCCTGAAGCGCCTCCACCCCCAGAAAGAGGCTCCAGCTATGTGATCATGTCTTTGCACAACAAAGAAGGAACTAAGCGTGTCACATTTAATGACGCTTCGGCTGCTTCTCCTCCTACTAATTTGCCACTTGAAGAGACAGTGAGGGAAGATCCCAACGTAAGTAATATTTTTATAAATCTAAATGTAAAACGGAGGTACAGTCTAGTTAGGTTTTCACTTAAAAATAATTCCAACAATTTTGAAACTTGGCACACTTACTTAGAGGTGTCTAGTTATGAATTATACAAAAGTGCTGATGAATTGGAGGTGAGCTCTAGCGGCAGTGACGTGAAACAAGACATTTTTTTTCGGTTTTTCGTTTTTGTCTCGGAAACTGTTGGTCCTAGCAAAATATAGTCAGTTACAAAAATAAAGCTTATAATATTTTGTAATGCCTAGTCGAATCTACGGCGACAATTCTAAAATCCTAAATCAAAGCAATACAACCGAATCCAGTATTTGTGATGCAAGGTCCAGGTATCAAGAACAAGGGTCGACCAGCTACAGTCGAAGAAGGGGGGGTTTGATAAACCTAGGCGCCACCTGTTTAAAATATCCTTAGTCCTTGAAAATAACACGAGGTAAACAGGAACCTTCCTGGAAGTCGGACTTACCTTGCTTCGGTAATGCTCAATTTGTTTCCAAAATAAATTGTGATACCCAAGACACAATAAAACACAGAATAAATTACCAAAAAAATTCAATTTATATAAGATTCACTCTTAACTCTTCATGACCCAACCAATGGTAATTAAAATAAGTCTTCAATATAATAAGTTTAAATGTATTTGACAATGTTTAAACAAATATGGCTAACAGTACCGATTACCAATTAATAAACAAAAAAAAACCATTAATCTCTCGGGAACGCAATAATGCGAAAAGATACTCAGACTGATCTACAAGACTACTCTCGCTAAGTATTTTTATTCTTCGAGGCCTCGCGTATTAAATACCCAGATATAATTACCTAAATAAAGGTAAAGGTGTCGGCTATTTATTAATCAAGAATAAAAACTTCCGCACTATTCCCCCTTTCTAACTGAATTTCAAACAATAAAAGCAAATTTAATTTTACTGTTGACAATTTAACAAGTTAATTCCAATTCAACAAAAATTATTACCAATTTATACAGAATACAACGTCACTGAAGGACTGAAGATTAAACATTCACTAAATAAGAGTACTTAGTCGTCATATTATCAATTTAAATATACAATTATAAGTTTTATTATAATTAAATGCTGTCAACTAAAATTTTTTTAGAACCCCTCGTATCCTCGAAATTATATTTGCAAAGTTGAATGTTAAAAATGGATTAACACACCTGGAGCTTCGTATCTCGAATTACACCTATCGTGCTCGTTCGCTGCACTGCAGATAATTCCGCCTGTCTCGAACCCACAGGATCTCTTCGATGTTTCACAATTGACCGCTAAACTCGTTAATTCTAGCTCCAGCCAGTTTCGCCTAAATAATTTCAATAGTCTTAGAAATGAAAGAGAAATTTGGATCTTCAAAGCTTACCAAAATATGTTATCTGGCGACCAGAATTCTCACAAAACAAATGCACTCAAATTGGGACCAACTCCCGGGAAATCACATCAAACTAACGATGACTAAAACTTCCCAAACGTGTATTGAAACTTTAAATTGGAAAACCTTCCAAGTCCTAAAACGACTTATAAAATTATCTCAACCACGTGCACGTTCTAGGAGAACTCGTCTAATAATAATCTAAACGGAAAACCCAAATTCACCAATTTTTGAATCGGAAACACTCGAGTAGATGACACGAAACTTTTACAAGGCCACAAACTGAATTAGTCAAAAATAAATATATGCAAACCAAAATACTGTATAGAAAATTTGAATGCCAACCAACCAGGCGTAAGAAATCGCACATTACAATTTACTACAAAAGTGATCCTATGAATGTTTTTCGTATCTATAGTAGATAGGTATAGAGTTATTTGGCGTTGAAGATAGGGCTTCCTTTTCGACTGCCAAAATAGCGCCTGATTTTCATGCGAAGGCTATAACCGCAAACATTTTTAAGTGTTCGCTTGAGCGACAACCTATAAATCTGGCCGTGTTCGTCCGTTTATTCACCTCCACCACACAACTACCCACGCCCCATCCCTATTTCAGAAGTAGTTTTGGAGTCTAAAAAGAAGTTACACCATAATCGATAATAAAATTTTTTATTTCACAGCTTTGAAATCAGATACTTACACAAAAAGGAAAAGTAGTAAAAAATGTTTGGTAGTTCTTTCACTCGAATCTAGATTTTTGCTTGAGGAGGGTCCTGCTTCTTCCAGTGAAGCGATGGACGTGACAGGTTGTTGAGATAATGTTACTGGGTAGGCTTCATCTGGAAGCAGTAAATCCAAATCTTCAAATCTTGGTCTTCTTCCTCATCAATTATGATATGCATGGCATTCAAGCCGTGGCAAGAATGGCAGATATTCGTACACCGTAGTGCAGCTTTTTTACACCCACACCTGGGTCCACCTCCAATCTTGCATTTACAAAAAATGAGTCTTAGGATTTCGTTAGGTCTTCGGTTGTGACGGGAATGAGCCGATTATTTTCCTGCTTCCACCACTAACTTTCAGGTGATAATTGGATTGCCATCCAATATTGTACTTGGTGGTAAACTCGATAGGAATGTTGTTTTGCTGCTCCTTCCGTTGCCAGTAGTGCAGCAATGTTCGGTTCGAAATTAGACGTTGCTTGCGTGAACAAGTGATACTGATACAAGTTGAGGGATGTCTGTTTAGCAGGTGCTCCGTAAAATTTTAGAAACATTTCTTTCCCGGCCTCTGCTACAGCCTCATGAGAAGAGGTTGGACCGTTGAAAACATCAGCAATAACTTGCAACTCTGCAACATGCTTCCTGAACAAATTGACAGACTTGATTTTACCTTTCTGGTATGACGCCAAAGTGGTGTCACCTCCACTAAATCGTTGCTTAGACTTTTCTTTCAACGTTGCCATGGCTTGGCTTGATTAACAGTATTTGTCGTTCGGGCGGGGTTAAAGCTATAAGTAGAACCATGAGTTTAACATCTACACCGATTACTGCAACGTTTACATTTTCATCGGTTTTTTCTATAGCAGCAGAATAATTAATGTATCAGCGTCGTCAGATGCTTCTCTAACATCTATTCCCTGGTTTCTAAGTGCCACTGAAAGAAAGGAAATAAGCCTTGATCCCTCATCAAAATCCACCGGCTTCTTCAGCTTGTAGCTTTGGCTTTGTTCCGCTCTCTTAGTATTGCACTCGGTGGAGGAGTAACCATCAAACACCACAGTACAACTTTTGCCCAAGCAATGCTTGAGAAGGTACTTGATACAGCAGTGGCAAATTGTTGAAATTTTTGAATCCCACTGCTTGTCCCCTCTCCCTTCAATCCTCAAAAACTCGTACTAAACCTTCAGTTATCGGTGCGATAAACCTACCAAATAATCTAGAACTATTACAGATACTGAAAAAAATGTATTGCATCAAAACTACTTCTGAAATGGGGGTGGGTTGGGGTAGTTGTGTGGTGGAGGTCAACAGACAGACGGACACGTCCGGATCTATACGTTGTTGCTCAAGCCAATGCATAAAAACGTTTGCGGTTATAGCCTTTGCGTGAAAACCAACGCTAATTTGGCAGTCGGAAAGCAAGCCCTAACTTCAATGCCAAATAACTCTATACCTATTAGTTACTTACTTACTTGCTCCCTGGC
This sequence comes from Limonius californicus, assembly GCA_014611495.1. NCBI lineage: Eukaryota > Metazoa > Arthropoda > Insecta > Coleoptera > Elateridae > Limonius > Limonius californicus. The sequence continues at coordinate 48,347 of JABXWE010012705.1, forward strand.
TTCGTTAGTCCTTGAAGGACCGTAGTCTCCCTCTCGGTTTACAGAGCCTGGTCTTTTACAGGAGGCGCCAACCCTGCTGATATAGTCAACAAGGCTGTCTGATCATCTCATCACTGTTTGTCGCAGACTGCTGTTATTGCAGTTTTTCTCTCGCATCTCTTACAATCCTTGCCCATTACTTTCTGTTTTTTGCTTTCTTCTTCCAGTTCTTTATTCCGAGCTCCTGTATGTCACTTTCTAAGTTGTCATTCCATCTACTTCTTGGTCTTCCTTGTGTCCTCTTCTTTCTAGCAGTTTTTCCCGATAGAGTTTCTTAACACTCCGCATATTCTCCATGCGTTGCAAGTGCCCTGCCCAACTCAGAAGTCTGCTTCGTATTTCATTGGTAATACTCGGGACTTTAAACATTACTTTGAGCTCGTGGTTCATTCTCACCCTCCACTCGTCATTTTCTTGTACCGGCCCGTATATTTTCCGCAGGATCTTCCGCTCCCATGTCTCCAGCATATGTTCTTCTTTTCTTGCGAGGCTCCATGTCTGTGCTGCATATAACATAACAGACCGTATTACCGTTTTGTACACTTTTATTTTAGAGTTTGTTGAGAGCGTTTTTGATTTTAGCGCATCTTGTAGCGTGGAGAAACACCTATTCCCTTGCATTACGCAAGCATTCACATTTTCTCGTATTTCTTTTCCCTCTGTAATTAATGACCCTAAATATCTGAACACTTTACTTTCTCGCAACGTTGCCCGTTTATGCTTATATCCGTGATATTTTCAAACTTTCCCGTGTTCCTTGTTATCATGTACTTAGTTTTTGCGGCATTTACTCTTAAACCCTGTATTGCCGCTACCTCCTCGAAATATTTATACATTTCTTCTAGGTCCTTCTTAGTTCTGCTAATGAGATCTATATCATCCGCATATGCTAGTATTTCGTTCTGCCTGTTGAAGATTGTGCCTTCAAGGTTTATTGGTAGACTTCGTACCGCCCTTTCTAGCACCAGGTTGAAAAGTGTTGATAGAGCGTCTCCTTGTCTCAGCCCCACCTCTATTTTGAATTCTTCTGACAGTTGATCCTGAATTCTCACTTTCGCTGTAGTATCTGCTAAGCTCATTTTCACTAGATTAATTAACTTCGGCGGTATTTTCACCTCTTGTAACCCTTTGTATAATTCGTTTCTTATTATGGAGTTGTACGCTTGCTTAAAATCAATAAACATATGGTGTAAGTCGGTATTAAATTCATAGAATTTTTCTAATGTGTGCCATATTATGAAGATCTGATCGATTGTCGACCGGTTTTTTCGGAATCCGCACTGATAATCTCGTACCGATTTTTCCATATAATCACTTACTTGTTTTCTCAACTAAATATTTTGTACCCGACGTTTAATAGTGCTATGCCCCTGTAATTCTCGCATCTCGTCTTAACCCCCTTTTTATGGAGTGGGCATATAATGGCAACATTCCATTCTTCCGGAATTTCTTCTTCACAGATTTTTTTTATGATGTCGTATATTTCTCTTATTATTATTGGGCCTCCATATTTTATCATCTCTATCGTTATGCTTCCTGCCTCGGTGCCTTATAATTCTTCATTTTTATTATGACTTCTTCTAGTTCCTCATATGTTGGTACTTTTGTTTACACATCCTCTTCTTGCTCCAACGCCCTTTCCTCTGCGTACTGTTCAATATTATCTTGTGTACCCAAAAGCTCGCCGAAATAGTTTCTCCATCTTTGAATTACCTCTTCTTTGCTACCTAACAAACGCTCCTCTTTATCTCTACATAATGTTGTTCTTGACTGAAAACCCCTCTTTTGATTACTTACTTCAGTACAGTCTCTTTTTTGCTCTGCATGTTTTCTTTACTGCTTTCCTTTTATTAGTAAATTGATTTATCTTTTCCTCCATATTGACCCTCAACATCTCCAGTCTGGCTTTATTTCTTTCTTCTACTACTCGTTTACCTTCTTTGTCATACCATTTTTTGTTTTTCTCCCAGTATTTCGTTTATTGCTATTACTACGTTCACTTTTTTCTACCTCCTGTTTGTTCTTTTGCCTTTTCTATTCTTTTTTTCTAGGGCTCTCTCTGTACTCATTACAGATATGAAAAAAATTCATAGAATCACTTTTGTAGCAAATATAAGCTTTATTTTTGTATATGACTATATTTTTCACATGTTTTCACCAGTGGCGGCTCGTGAGTTAAGAAAGAGGGTGGGCACAAGAAAAAACTTACCTATTTTTTGTACATAAAATCCATTCTCCTATTTTTCATGCTGGAAAAGACGTCTATGACTTTGTTGT
>JABXWE010012706.1:0-28831 GCA_014611495.1 Limonius californicus
AATTTGGTACGACGCATTAGATTTAGGACCTCATGTCAAATAAGTATACTTAATTTTCATTGCCTTCTGCGTTTCTTGATCGAGAAAATAACGTTTCCAAGTACCTCTGGATTTGTCACAATTTTGGAAAAAAATTAAATAACTCAAAAAGTAATTTATGCATAGGGTACCTTCTACACTTTATTGTCAGAAAAGTGAGGGGAATAAGAAAATGCTAAATATATAGGGTGTTCCATTTAAAAAAGTATTAATTGTTGAGCCACACATTTGTGGAACACCATGTATATATGAAACTAATTTTAAAATATAGCTGACATAAAGCGCTACATATCTGATGCAAACTATTAATTTATTTGTTTAAAATATGGCCATAATATTACTTCCTCAGATCGTTAGCGGACCCTGTATGTATATAAATAGATGCTCCTCGTATCATCGAAATAGATATTCTACTAAACTTAAAGATTGCCATCTTATCCGCACTACTTTTTATAGAAATTACACATTTTGGGTTGATATAAACTCGCAAAGTATATGGAAGACGCATTATCTAGGATTTTGTTTAAGTTTAGATAACACAAAATCAAAGATTTTAAACATCCTTTTAAACAACGACTAGACTTGCTGGTGGTGATAAATGTTGCGATACAACTAAATATGAATGATTAATTTAGTCAGCTCATAGAGCTACTACTGGAAATAAACGTGATTTGTTCGTTGTAATTTGCGTGTGGCATCCTGTATGAATTATTGAACTGCAGTTTATATGCTTTTACTCCATAAACAGGAGGCAATAAAAATCCTCGTTGAATCTAAATTGGTGGTCAAGAGCAATAAAATAGGTTTCTAGATTCTTTCAGATGCATCAGTATTGAGGGTAGTTTCCGTTTCAACTGTCCGTTCAAATTTTATTTAGTTTTAGAGTTTGGCTTCCTGTATTACAAGAACCAATTCCTTTTATGAAAAATCAATCACTTTTTTTGCGCACTTCTCATACATCAATCAATAACATTTTCGATGAAGATCAGTTTTGCAGAACAAATATGGACCTTTGTTAATTAATACAATTTATGTACTTATAACATTTACTATAATTATCTCATAGTTACCACAGTATAGTTCTTTGGCTACAGCTTTGTTGGACAAAAAACATTTATATTTAAACGTATAACCTAACTGCGGGTATTACGGTGTACATACAAGTTTTTTAAAGTTTTTAGCACCTGATAAAAGTGAGAGAGAATTGCTTGACAAACCTCTATAGATTATATACAGAATGATGTACAATAAACAGAGATGTATAGGAGGTGTCGTGATGTCCAGCTCTTCTCATACTGGAATTTTTGCTTCATACCTAAAACAATAACAGAATGCAATCTAAATAAGGAAATGTAAAAAAGACAACCGGCTAGGTTAAAAAATGAATATTGCACACACGATACTGTATAATAAGCTTCCAGTACATAAGAAATAGAAATTATAATCCATTGTATCATAAAATACAGTTTAAATGCAATTAAGCACGAAAAGAAACTTAGGTTAACTTTTTCATCTGAAAACTTTTTAATATCAACAAAGGTTACAGATTTGCGTTTTTTATGTCTTTATTCATTTACGTCTATTTTCATTCACTCACTCATTGACAGCCCTTTCGTCCTACTGCTGGGCATCGGCCTCTTCTCTGCCACGTGTTTCTCCTCGGCGCTAAGGTAAAAACAAGGGGGACCTACAGTTTAACGTCGAATCCAAACGACAGAAGGCTTTTAGCATTAAGATCCCAAGGTTGCTAGCCGGATTGGGAGATTGTATGTGGTGGGTTGCAGACAAGATTTTTATAAATCTGTTATTTATAAATTGTTTTTATCACTCATTGCTAAAGCCGTACCGACGCCTTCTCGAATATTAGCACTTTCATTTGATTACATTTTGGTAAATACCTCCATTATTTATCAACCGATTTTGAAAAACTTATTTTTTACTGTATTCAACATAAAGAAAGATATCAGATGAGGTATTAGAAGGGGTACTTTGCTATTTGAATTTTTGAAGTTGAAGTTGCTAGCGCTTAGGGGTTGAGGGATGGGGGGTTGAAAATAACATCTGTAAATGACAATTTAAAAATAAAAATCGACGTGTCCGAGCATTTTTTGAAATATTTTTCTCAACAATTTTATAGAATTTATCCGTTACTTTCGGGGAAGCACTATATAAACCGTCCAAGTTTTTCAAGTTCGAAAGCTTACTTTCACCTGGTTAGACTCATTTTAAAAAACTTGGGCTTAGGCCATTATCCCTTCCGACGATGTTAAGTAATGTAAATTAGATATAAATATTTCTAGAGTAAAAAATAATAAGACCAACTATATTTGCCGATGGTACTGTTTTATTTAATGTTCTAGAAAAATAACTATTTGTAAAATATGCATTTCAATCGGTAGAAGTATTGTTTGAATTCAAACAACTGCGAAAATTACGAATTTTTAACTTTTCTTCAGGTTTTAGTAATATGACTTTAAAAACCTGTATAGCCTACTTCAAGATATAAAGTTGTTGCCTCATCCAAGGGCGCCTGGTAGTCCGTGGTTAACACTTAACGAAGTCGTAAATGCAGGTAAAATAACAGACCCGGCATTAGGAATTTTATTTCTTCGAAATATTTAAATTTATCTGAATGCGGGCGGTGTTTTCAAGCCGAGTTATAAGTAGCTTGTAAATCCTTGTTCTGCAAATTTCTTTTAAAAGCGAATAACGGTATATCTTGACGCGGACTGTACACGGTTTAATATTCTTCCCTTTTGTTTTTTTTTTTAATTTATATTTTGACAGTTCTGCAAACTAATGCTATCCATGACATTGTTAATTATAAATTGTTGCGTAAAAATCACAGATTGATACGGCACAGGGCCGTTTCACTTTACTACATTAAAGATTGTTCTGGTAGCATCACAATATCAATGTACTAAGTATTAATTTTAAATTAACACTTTTGATCACTTAGTCACTTTCTTGTTCATTCTCATTCTCTAGCAGGAGATCCTGTGGCATTCGTCTCTTTAGACGTTGATGTATTCCTCTTTCACCGAGACTGTAATATTCCGCGGTGGCACATAGGTGTAAGTTATCGAAGAACTTCCTTTCGAATGTATCGTTCAATGGTAATAACACCTGTTTCATTGTGAATCTGGTTATTTCTCATAAACCACGGAGCTCTGGTTGCAATACGAAGTATCTTGTTTTGTATTACTTGTAATTTGCGTAGTTGTGTTTTGGGTGCATTTCCCCATACTACACACGGGTATGTCATAATCGGTCGTAGGATGCTGATGTAAATTAATTTAGCGCACTCAATTCTTTGCGAGGATTTACGGTTTATAATAGGATATAATAATGAAAGTCTAATTATTGATGTGAATTCCCCATTTTAGTTTTTTGTCCAAAAACACTCCTAGGTATTTCACGGCTTTATGTGGGGGGTTCCATTCAATTTCTTGTTGATTGTGTTTAGGATTAGCCGGTCGTCTCAGTGTGAAGATTTTTGTCTCACATTTGCTTGAATTTATTTCGATATTCCATTTTATCAACCAGGCCATTAATGTATTAACTGCTCTTTGGAGTGCTTCTGCAGCTTGATTAATGTCGTGGTGTTATGTAATGATAGCGGTATCATCCGCGAACATTGCCAGAGTTGTATCATTCAGTTGTGGGATATCATAGACAAATATGTTAAATAGTGTTGGGCCTAAGATGGACCCTTGGGGTAATTCTATTCTTATGGAATAGTAGAAAAATTCAAAATGTAGCAGTCAATTTCTGAGTCCTTATATAAAATTTTTTGAACATGTTTCAGTGCTATTTACATTTCATATTCGTCATACATTATAAAAACCATTAACCATGACCGTTTCTAAAACGCTGTTTAAACTTTGTGGTGACAAACTTTTTTTTTCCAATTCATTTATACTCAAAACGCTGGAAGGACTGCTGGACACCATCGTCACAGCAACCAAGCTAATTACCCAAAATAAAACAGGTTACTTACCTAATTAAAGAAGAATAAGGAGAATAAGAAGAAGAAGGAAGCCTACAAAAACTTAGAAAAAACGATTAATCGCCAAAATGTAAGCGTTTATGAGGTAAATGTGTATTTAAAGTATATCCGTGATAACATTCCGGTAGATACGAGGGCAGCCTTCTAAGTTTTTACAAAGGATCACTGGGTGGCGCTATTGAGATGTGTCATTACTATTTTCGTAAAATTAGACGTTTGTTATTGTGGAAACAGTGGCAGCTTAGAACTTGACCGAGTAGTTTGTTTACAGTGAGCGTTTAAAAACAGCAATTTTATGAAAAAATGGAAATTTCACCTGAAGGTTTCTGTTGGATGATTTTTTACGATTTTAGTAAAGACCCAATTCACTAACAATGCATAGAATCGGTTCGTTCAACTTTTGGTAATAAAACACCACTAGAAAATACTGTTTACATTCAGTTTGTAGAAATTCGTCGTGGTCGTGCGTCCTCCAGTGATGTATTTCGTGAAGGTCGACCAAAATCGGTTATTGTTCCAAAAACAAATCGATACTGTGCGCACCACGATTGAAGACGATAGGCATGTGACTTACAGTCAGATAGAAGCATCCTTGGGCATATCGAAGACTGCAGCACAATCGATTTTGCATGAACATTTAGCTGTGAAAAAGAGCAGTTGCCGATGGGTTCCCCATAATTTGACCGAAATTTAAAAAAGGCTCGTATTAATTGGTGTAAAGATATGCTCAAAAATATTTGACCGAGGAACTCCAAAATTCGTATACAACATTGCAACAGGTGATGAAACTTGGATATATTCCTATGAAACGGAAACTAAGCAATAATCCACTGTTTGGGTGATCCAAGATGAACCGAATCCCGCAACAGTTGTTCGTTCACGAAGCACTTCCAAGAAAATGAACGCTTGTTTCTTCGGTTGTACTGGACAAGTGGCAACCATTCCTTTAGAGTTAACGCTAAATGGTATACAATAATTTGTTTGCCAGAAGTCATCGACGAAATCAGGATAAACAACCGAAAACGCATCATTCTTCATCATGATAATGCCAGTTCTCACAAAGGACGTCAAACAATTGATTATTTGAAAGAAAAAACGTCGAATTAATGTCTCGTTGCCCGTATTCACCTGATTTGTCGCCTAATGACGTCTTTGTGTTCCCGAATGCCAAACAAAAAATGCGTGGAAGCTGTTGAAGCTTTCAAAAACCATGTTCTTGAGATACCAACTTCAGTGTATAAATCTTAAAGGCGAATATTTTGAAAAGCAATTAAACAATTTGTTCCAAAAAAATTTTTCTTTCTTAGTGTTAATAATAACTTAAAAAGCTGCCCTTGTATTATTCAAGGGAAAATCCGTCAATTTTAAGATAAGTGGATAATCAACGTTGATGGTCCGTAAATATTTGGGGAGGAATTGTAGGTGAACATGTTGTTGGTCTATACTTTTTTTGCAGAACACCTGAATGGTCAAAGGTATTTACAATTTTTTAGAACACAGTTTGTGGGATTTATTAGAAAATATTCCATTAAACATTATACAGAACTTATGGCTGCAACACTATAATTTTAATGTTAGAAACGTTTTAAACGCTGAATTTCCCAATAAATAGATTGATAGAGGAGGTCCAGTTGCTTGGCCGACAAGGTCTCCCAACCTGACCAAATTAGATTTTTTTCTGTGGGGTTTGTAGAAGATAAATTTTATAGAATCCCCGCTACGAAGAGAGAAAATATGTAATACTTTTATTCTCAACTAGGATACTTTACCTGGCGAGGCTTAGTTGGTTATCTAACCATCAAGACCGGCTTAAGTATGTCCGGTACTTCAACCCGCCAGTAAAATAAATTGCTTCTTATCATTTTCATAATTAAGGATAATTTAGCGATATGCATTTGCACGCAGTAAAGTCAGTACCAATTAAATAATTATCCCTTATCCGCATAATGTATATTTACAGAGAGAATACCTACTTTGTAATATTAAATCTGTAAAACGCTAATGGCATACTTAGCAAATTATCTGATATTACAGTATAAACTGCTTATTATATACTAGGCTATTATTATTTTTACAAGTTTAAATCAAATCCCAAATGCAGTAATTACCTTCTTCTATTAGAAATAAAAATTTAGCGGTCTCCTAGAATCCACCATTTATTTCCGTTTCACTAAAATAAGTACCTGGAAATTCCTCTTAATACGTGCAATGTTTGCTTCGAGCGATACTAACAGCACACATATAATCAGTTAAAAATTCTTACCAATACAAATTTTTAAGTGGGAGTTAAACCTCTCCAGGTAAAGTATGCCAATTAAGTATAGAAACACTATCCGAATGAGCATTTAAGATGCTGTTAGAGACAAAACACCTGCAATTTTGAGAAGTGTGAACAATTCCTTAATGCATCGATTAAATTTGTGTGGTCAAGAAAATGGCCGACAAATAGAGCACTTTACTTATAATACTAAGTATACATAAATTAATCAATAGTGCTGAAAAGTTATAACCTGTGTTACCTCACTGTTTATTCCAAACGGTTGGCAGCAGTGTTTAGAAATACTACTGTTTATTATTATCGGAATTGCAACTGTCCACTAAAAAAATATGTTAATGTTAATATACCTTGTATTTGGTTATTTGCATATAACTACTATTTCAAAACGAAAAACACAAGTATTATAAAAACTTACCACGTATGTAGTTTGTTAACAATTAGCAGTCGTTTTAACCAAAGCTTGATGATTCATTGCTTTTTTGCCTAATTTCGGCTTTGTCCTAAAAATCTCGATAAAACATACAAATATTTGTAGTTTAAAATGTCAGTAAATAATTCAACTTTTATAAAATCCTATATTCATTAATGTATTTTTGAAAACAAAGTAAAATTACATCTTACTACTACTACTTTTCTGTTTTGTTTCTGTTAGCTTTTCAATAACTTGTAACTATTTTCAAAACTGAAAACGTCAGTCATATAAAACGCTACGTAAGTTTAAAGATCATTGAATGAAAGGATTGAAAATGTAAAAAAATACACAGCATGTTTTTAAAAAAAATAGATATTAGGAGTTGAATTTTATTAAATGTTGTTATAAATTAGGAACATCCTGTATAAGATATTTAAATTCTAAACAGTACGGAACGTATCTGAAAATGTGTTCGTGTAAACAGCAAAATAATTTTGAAAAATTATTTGCCGTTCTTTAGATACTAACTGTTATATACAGACCGTCATTTTTATAAAATGTAAGAAAAAGTAAATTATTACCGAAACCATTAACGATAGATATCTAAAACCCCATACCGTTATAATGATAAAAAATATAAGAAATCCAAAAATTTAATAATTTACAAGATGTTCTATTTAACAGAAAGAGGTTGCTCATTGTCCCATTAAAACAAACCACTCTATATAGTCAGTAAATGTTTTGAGTTATGTCAACAATCAAACAAATTTTGTGTTTAAAGTTTTCTCCAAGCGCCTATAGACATTAGGAAACAAAATCGCACAATAATGTCACCCTGTATATTAATAAGTATGACAACTAGTAAATAGTGTAAATTAACAATAATAGTAAGGTAAATATCTAGAGGCTATTTAGAAGTATGGAAATGTTTTCCATGAATTTACTATTCATGTAACTATGTTTGGATTTGCGCTAATAGAGGTTTAAGGGCACTTCAGCTAATTATAATATCGATATAACATTACAAATTGCAAGTAATTCCACGTTTATTACAACTAGTCAATCACAACATAAATAGAGAAAAAAGTCAGCTGAATCTGAATTTAGCTATTGAAGCATAAGTGTTTTACTAAGCCTGGGAACAACCTGTTATTTCCTGTGCTTTTTGGCTGAAAAACGGCGCTACAAAGCTCTATTTGATAGGTTTCAAAGCCACATTTACTGTACTAACAAAGGCAACAACAAAAGCCACTAACAAAGCAATTTTAATTAACTCCCTTTTCTTACACACCTTCAGTTGTTGACTGACCGTTATTTCTGATCTTTGAGAAGCCGCCGTTCCTTTTTATTTGAACGTACTTCGAGTTCTTGAAGCTGAATTAACTAACTCTTTCGTTTTTAGGAGTTAGTAAATACATAACGCTTAGCTATTATATGATAATAACAACCTAAACTAGAAACATTAACATTACAATTGTTCAAGTCAAGCTAAGCTAGAAGTTAGAAGGAAAGGAATCATTATTTTATGTAAGTGCTTTAAGATCCCAGTTTCAAGCAGTTTGTATAATCCAAGTGTCTAGAAACTGAAGATAAGGAAAGTTTTCCAAGCGCTTTTGTTGCGCTACCTAATTTGGCTTTTTTGTTCATGGAAAAAACAGCGGCATCAAAGGGAGCTCCTAAGCAACGTTTATAAATCCCATAATTACTCTGGTGAGACCAACGTGTTTGGAAGTGAGGGTATTAAATTTCATGATTAATTAAGGAAAGGTCCAACAATAAGTTAAGCCGATGACATTAATTAGTTCGGAAGGCAACTGCTAACTCGCGTTAGCCAATATGGGCGACGCTGCAGAGCGTTCCAAAATTGTATCCGGCCCCTATTTTGGCAATAACTCCTTTTTAGATTAATTAATTTTCGATTCGATTTGAATTTAGATGCCGATAATACTCACAAATCACGGACGCCAGTCAGGATTAAAATTCGCAGTTATTGAACGAGATCGACGGCAAATAAAAGTGTCACAAATGAATTTGTTATTTATCGTTTGCACATGAAATGTGGCACTTCAAAAACTCATTTTGCAGTTACATTAATCAAGCACGTTTTTAAATAATTATGGATGTCCTTTCGTTTATTTGTGAATTATTAGAAATGATTTCATTATTCATGTGGCAACAAATGGAACAAAATTTACGGACAAATTATTACCTCGCCACTACTTATTTTGCAACAAATCATGACTTTAGTATCTTTATGAAATTAATAATACTAAAGCATATAAAACCACCTCGTACAACACTATCAGCAACAGTTTTGATAAAGAAATCAACCCACTGTACTTACTTCAGTCAAACTGTCGGTTATATTTACTTAAGGCAATTACTTTACAGCTGTTAAAGTAATATTCGCTTGCTACTACGGTTAATATTCATAAACCCAAATACTTATTTATATGTACATAAACGAAAATGCAGGTGGGTAATGGGTATTATTTTCATATAAGTTTTTTTCTAGTTTCTTGTACTACCAAAAAGTAACGTTAGATTGTCTGTCAGAGGATAACTCTATTGGTCCCAAAGAAATTATTCCCAAACGGCAGCAAAATGTACTACGAAAATGCGTTGAACATACCATGCAATTTTCTTTATATTAAAAATATGTTTATATAACAGCCATATGAATTACCAATATCGTGGCGTGGATATAACAGAAAAGTTCGTCAGATTAATAATAACCAATATAGCTTACCAGTTGCAGTTTTAAGCAATTTGTACGCTATTTTATTTATTAATGTTTTTTATATCTCAAAATAATGATCTAGTATGCCGAATTTATTCACGAATTATTGGAATTTTAATGATTAATGTTAATAATTTTATATTGAGACTGTAAATAGGTGTTTTGTACAGAGAGACACCAAAAACGGAAAATCTAAGTATTAAAAACGTGCTACTTTCGTAAAAATCAACGCCACGTTGAATTACTTAAACAGCTTTTTTAGTTTTTTCCCATTGCAATGTATACACATTATTCCAATCCACTTATGACTATTTACTATTAAAATAAATATATTTTCAAAACCATAATTGTTATAACTGGTTCTATGTTCTCTTTAAATTGTTTTTCTTCTGTGAACAAGCCAATGGCCTATTCATTACCTACAATTAAGTAGGTTCTGTGAGCCCTCTTTGCACATATTCGTAGGAGGCTAACCTATCCCGTCGCACAGAGAAGATTAGTTCCACTACATGGTTTACCATTTTGTATGACAACCGAAACAGATGGCTTCCGAAGCACGACCGGTTGCATATGTCACTATTATTGGTCAACTCATTCAACTACTGACGAGCACGGCCTGTTCTACACTAGGAATACTGTTCGATCGGCGCTTGCAGTGCTCCTGTAAGAAAACAAGTTTACAGGAAACAGAAAAAAACGTGTAAAAAAGCCTAAGAAAAAAAAAACAAACACAAGGAAGAGCTAGTGAATAGTATAGCAAATAGGTATAGAAATAAAGAAATACGGAAGCTGTACCAACAGCTGAAAAGACAAGAAAAAGGATGCGAATCGAAACCAATATTCTATAAGAACAAGAGCAGAGAACTAGTTGGACGACACGCTAGAACTGTGGAAGAATTACTGTAATCAATTATTAAATGTAAAACAAAACAGCAAGGACGGGAACAACGAGGAAGAAGGAAGTAGAGAGGACCAACCACCATCCCTGGAAGAGATCGAGGAAATAATAAACAACCTCAGAAACAACAGAAGTCTTGAAAAGGACACACTGCATGCGGAACTGCATATATATGGCGGAGAGCAGCTGGCGAGGTGGCTTTGGCAACTGATGAGGGAAATATGGGTTCAAGAAAAACTGGCCTAGTAGTAGACAGAGGCGGTGCGGTTACCGATCTATAAGAAAGGAGATAAAGCCAACTGTGCGAATTATCGAGGCATTGCACTACTAAATGTAGGATATAAAATCCTGGCTACCCACCTGAACAACAAACTAAAGACGGAAGTCGAGAATGAAATAGGCGAATACCAATGCCGATTTAGGAAGGGCAGATCGATGGTGAACCAATTATTTGCACTGAGAAAAATACAGGCCGAAAGTTATGAATATAAGAAAGAAACATTTGTATTATTCATGGACTGCAAACAGGTATTTGACTCAGTAAATAAAAAGTATGTATATACAAAACATTAGAAAAACTAAGAATAAACAGAAAACTCATAAAACTAATAAAGCTAACCCTTGAGCAAACAACTAATATGGCAAGAATAGAAAACAAAGTGTCGGAGAAATTTAAGGTACTGGAAGGATTAAGACAAAGAGACCCGCTATCCTCAATATTGTTCAACTGTGCACTAGAATATGTCATTAGAAAAGGAGAGCTAAACAGATCTGGATTAGTATACAATAACAAACACCAATGCTTGGCGTTCGCAGAGAACTTGGCGATACTAACGAGCAGCAAGGAAGAATTAAAAACGACTACTCTGAGATTAGAGGAAGCAGCACAGGCAATCGGACTAATTATAAATGAAAAGAAAACCAAATACAGGACATGGGCAGAGCGAGAGTGTAACAGTACAAATAGACTAATCATAACAAGGAATAAAGGAAGGATATACAACTTTGAAGAGGTATATAGAGTCACGTATCTAGGTACAGTGTTCTATAGAACACCTGATACAAGAAAGGAAATTCAGAGTAGAATCATGGCAGGTAATCGATGTATACAAGCATTCAATAACTGTATATGCAGCAAAAATTTATTAAGAGGGCTGACAATTAAAATCTACAAAACTATAATATGACCGATTACAATATACGCAAGTGAAGTATGGGCACTAGGAGCGGCGGAATGCAAAATGCTAGGACTATGGGAGAGGAAAGTGCTCAGAAAGGTATATGAAAAAGAAAGTCCAAGATCATTGGGAAAGAAGAACTAACAGAGAACTACAGGAGTTATACAACCACATAGATATAATAGCTACAGTGAAAGGCCAAAGACTAAGTTGGTTAGGACACATAACAAGGATGAATAACAGCAAAAGCCCGAAAATGCTAATGGAAAGTAATATAGCTAGGAGGAAAGAGAAAGAAAGGAAGGCCAAGAACAAGATGGAAAGAAGAAGTAATGGGAGACATAGAATAGTGCAATATCAAGAATTGGCGTGGGAAGACTAGTGACAAAAAAGTGTGAAAAAGACCGAGAAACAAGCCATGGTCTTTCTAGACCTTTAGTGCTAAATAATAATAATAATAAAAAAATAAAACATTATTGTAATACAACTTTAACATTTTCCAAAAAAAAATTTAAAAAATTGTTGTCTCCGATTTAGGTTTTACTTTAAATGTTTTTTAAATAAAATTATTCATCTTGGGGCTATTATTTTTTAAGTTCTATGTAAAATTTAATTAACTTCTCAAAACTAGAAAAGTAACAATGAAAGGCACTCCAACAATTTACATCTCTACATAGAGCAGTTATAATTCTTTTAAATTTATTACGTACGTATACGAAAAATTGAATGAATGGAAGGTACATAAAGAAAATGTTTTTGTTAATTGAACACTATAAATCACAACCATTGAAATTCATATAGTGCGTTAGCCAGTTTTGCACCCGGTGACAATGCAGCATTATTGTTGCAATATTTTATACATCCGTCTCTATGCGCAAATATTTATTATAATAAATCGATTTCATTATATAATATTATATTCACTATTGCGCTACTCTTTGGTGAATATCTTCCACATAACTTCAAGAAACTATTTTATTTTGTCAAACCAAACACCACGTGAATAACCTTGAAAGTACTTCTATGTGTAACGTCGTATACATTCTAATTCATATATTCACATACGAGGGTTGCCTTTCATATTTCGGGATTAGAGAACAAAAACAAATATTTATCACCGAAAATGGCTTTATTGTCATCATCATCATCATCATCTGACATGGAGCTGACTCGAGGGTCGATCCTTCAAAATATGCTCCATAAAGATCAATACACTTTTGCATGCGTATGAACCAATTTTCGAAGCACTTTTCCACTCCGATTGAGATATCTCCAAAACATGCATTTTGAACGCATCAACCGCTTCTTCAGGTGTCGAAAAACGTTGACCTCGCAATTTATTTTTGATGTTCGGGAATAAAAACAAGTCCCTGGGTGCCAAATCAGGACTATACGGCGGATGACTCATTAAATCGACATTTTAAGTGCTCAAAAAGTCACTTGTTCGTGGCGATGTGTGAGAGCTCGCATTGTCGTGGTGGAGAATGATCCGTTTTCGGCGGTTGGTTTTCCTTATTTCTCCGAAGACTTGTGGCAAACAAATGGTTGTGTACTATTAAGAATTGACCGTTCTACATTGCACCAATAGTACGGTTGAGACAGGTCCAGTTTTTCCGAAAATACAAGCGACCATTTGCTTCGAAGTGCTTCGAGCACGAACGACTTTTGTTGAGTTAGGCTCGGCTTAGAAGACCGATACAGTCGACTGTTGTTTACTTTCGGGCTCATCCACGTCGAAAGTTGTAAAAAATAATCGCACGAAAATGTTTGCGATTTAATTCCATGTTTTGGCCGATATGAATTTTTCAAGTTACTGTAAACAACACAAATAGCGCTCGTACGTCAAAACGTTCTGAGTACGTATACCGTCAAAATTGTCAAACTTTACGATAGAGACCTCAGTTGCCAGATGGCAGCGCTAGGGTTGCTCAATCCCGAAATATGAAAGGCAATCCTCGTATAAATGTTTTGTGTGCTGAAGTAAAAAGCAGTTGTTGCGACTGAAGTTAACTTCGATAACTTTAAAAAAACTCCTACTTTATGGTCAACTGTTATCGAAATGTGTATTTTGCAAATCGGCTGGCGTGCCTCCTCGTAAGTACCACTTGTGGACAATAACTAAGAATAGAACTAGTTCAGTTCAAATTAGACGAAGCACTATTAAATTCGAGGCGTCTGTAAAGTCACAGTTAAAATTGCAATTAGTTGGTATTCAATTTAAGTTCAACATGTGTTTGAAGTTGATTGCTCAATTTTATTGTCGACATCTGGATTTCGATCACGGCTTGTCATGTTCACTTATCTAACACAAAAGGCGAAATGAGTTCTGAAAAGAAAGTAAGGTTTGTTGTTGGTCTGCTCTTTGATAAGGTGAGGGCGCTAAATAAATGTTTATAAAATGGACACTACGGCCTTTTCACTGGTCAAAATCATGAATTTTCAACTATTTTGCCTTTTTTCATACTTAATAAGATTTGGAAGGTATTTTGAGTATTATACGGAAATTGTGATTTATTTCGATGTCGACTCTAATCAAATTTTTCTATGATAATTATAATTAACTTCGAACTGTGGAATCTGAGGAGCATTCAAATCTACCGACCACTTCACCGGAACCAACATGTCTGCCAAAAGGCAAAATCAACTATAACGGCTCTACATGGTCTCGTCAAAGGACTGGAGAAGACGTTTACGGTAAAAAAAATAGCTCTCTGCACTTTCATCGATATTGAGGGAGCATTCCATAACATCTTCTTCGAATCTGTAGACAGAACTGCCAATTGGATAAAATCCATGCTGGTAAGTCGGAAAATCTAAGTTAGCTAAGTTGAGAGATCACCATAACGGTCGCTAGAGGTTGTTTCCTGGGGAAGGAGGGGAGGAGGGGATTTACCGCCTCCTCTTCTGTGTAGTATCTTCATTTGGGATACGCAAGGCGGAACTTCAGAGCTCCCGATACTTGTTCTCACACCCGGCTCTCGCGTGCGTAATGACACATGGTGTTGTTGTGAGCATCACACACTGGAGGACCGCGTTTTTACCCCTTGTTCAATGGAACGCAGGTATTTAATTATTTAAAATGACTGGGTAGGCCGCCCGCCAAGCATCGAGTCGGGGGTTTGAACCTTGTAATCGTTGATTGAGAGAAGTTTCTCAATCCAACGCTTTTAGATAAGCAGTTTTGTGCGTCGCCGTAAGAGAAGGGTCTGCTTGCATCCTATGAAGTTGCGAAGAAAAAGCCTTACACTAATTGGCGGAAAAAAGTTTTTAATTCACTTGTCCTGCTCGCGTATGATATGGCCACAACAATGCCTTGGAGATAATTCAAGGTTATAGAAAATTCAGAAAATAGCAAGTGGCAAATAATACTATTAAGTATTGATGATATGTCAGAAGATCTGCAGGAGGAGCTTCTAATCCGAAAAACAAGATTATTTTGCTATTCAGCTAGACGAGGCAACACAGATAGTTATCATTTATTAGTATTATGCGAAAGATGGCAGGAAGACTATGATGGTCTACAAGAACTTATACCAGCGGGTTTTCTCAACCCTTTTAAGTATTGGCGAACAATTTTCAATCACAATGTCTCATCGCGCCCGCCCCCCCCCCCCCTCTCATACAATCATTTTTACTGAAATCGTGCTGTAATTGTAGTACATATTAGTTTCTATTTAACTGTATTTTGACGCTAAGCTACGCTACGACCTTAATTCTTAATTACAAACCTTAAAAATTACCACGAATAGGTGAATTTATTGATATTTGGCAACACCGATCCGCTGCATTAATAAAACCAGAATCCTCTCTATTGCTCTCTGTCTTACGTCCACCATAGGACATTCTCGCGACTTCCTGAGAAGGTCCGATTTATGTCGAACATTCTGGAACATCTGCGCGACCGCGACGCAAGCGTGTATAAATGCTGCTTCTCGTTAAATTCCAGCCAGTCTCAGTCGAGTCGATCCTTCTATCGTGAATGTGTATGTTGTAATTTGAGTGTTGACTGCAATTCACGGTATTCGAGTAGCAGTCCATTTATACAGAATCATGGATAAATATTTAATTGGGGGTAAGCGAGGAAACTTGTGTTAGAAACTTATTTTCGTAAAGTTATTATTTAAGGCTGTAGCATCGATGTTCCTTACTTTTTATTCACCCTGTTTATATATCATATATATATATCTATATATCGCTCGAACAATGAGAAATGGACAAAGAAAATATTACGATGGTGACCACGATAAACTAAAAGAAGCGTTGGACGACCACAAGCACGATGGCGTGACGACCTAAAAGAAAAAGCCGGAAAAAATTGGATACTAAAAGCCCAAGATAGAGACACATGGAAAAAAATGGGGGAGGCTTATGCAGTGGACCATGAGAAGCTGAGAAGATATATATATATATATATATATATATCTGTGTGTATATCTATATTATGATATATGTTGTAATTTATTCATTATATTAAACAAAATCGTTATTATTATCTGCTGCGTCGTTCTATAAAGGTGGCTGGATTTTTGCGCTCCCTTATGGCATGGGCCCTAGGCGGTTGCCTAGTTTGTCTTAATGGTAGCGCCGGCCCTGATGTCATACCAACCTGAGTTCTCTCTTGCTCTTCTAGTTTGGACTGTAGCTCATCCATTCTTTCCACGAATTGTATTTGTTTCTCTCGCTGAATTGTTGCTGTTTAGATAATGTTGTTCTTAATTCTACCCTTTTTCAGTTGTTCGATTTTCTCTTCTATGTTTAAGCTTTCTTCAAAGGTAGGTATCAAAATCAATAAATATATTTTAATTTTCAAAAAACGCTTTATTGAGCAGATTAAATAGAAAATTCGACGTCAATACTACTATGGTTTTCCTACAATACTTAATATATACAAATAACATAAATAAGGGTACTTAACTATAGTGTTTACAAAACACATAACGCTTTACAAGATACAGTTCACAATTATTTCCTATCTTGTAAACGTTACAGCATCATTTTATTCCGTATTTACAGTATTACTATGAAGCTTTGTACAGTTGAGCATGTTCTTTCTTGTCCACCTAATTAACAATGGAGTGGCAGATATATCAGTGTCACAAATTTACTCAAAAATAACTTCCACTGCAAGTTTGTTTTGTAGTTTGGTCAAAGCAGAAGTTATGTGAAACTTCATTGTAACTGCTATTTGGCTTTCGGTCTAAACTAATAAAAATCGCGTATCTAATTTTAAAGTCTACTACTTTCAATAGACACTGGCCTATCGATATGTAGGTTTGGAACATTTTTTCCATTTGTTAGTGTTGGCAATTCATCAGTTGTGAACACCTTGTTATCATGCCCTACCTCCTTATCTGGTTGTACCTGTTTTGGTGGTCCATCCATAAGGAACATTGTTAGTAAGAACATAACTGAACCTGTAAAACATTTAAAACTGAGTTATTTGAAATAAATGGAAAGATTTCTACATCTGGGTGATAAACCTAATGAGTCCGTTATATCACTGCTTGTGTTTTATCTGATATGGGTGGAATTAAGTTCAATTTTGAATATCAATACTTACTTATTCCGTAGAATCCAGCGTAGAAAATGTAAATACTTTCTCTGTAGCCAATTGCCTTGGAAACGGGATCTACTAAAATGGGCAAATTTCCTCCAATGTTATTCATAACGAATAAAAACATTCCAACTGTTGTTGATCGTACTTTCAGAGGTACAATTTCCACCAAAATAGCGAAAAGAATTCCAAACCACATTTCAGCTAAAATATTAAGATATGTTTTTGATACTTGCAATACACCTTCGAAAATTGGAGTTGAAGGAAACTTACCAAAGAAATATGATAATCCAAGAGTAATCATGGCCCAGGTTGGATTAAAATAGACGCTACCAAAGGCTCCGGGGGTTGCAATGATTTGGCTGATGGCCAAAACGGCAACGCGAGATCGAACTCCCATTTTCGCCACGAATTTGTCTGATACAACTCCTCCTACGACTACCCCAATGCTTCCAACTACAATGGTTACTGCAAACAACCACCAACCAAGGTCGTAGTCTGGAAAGTAAGCTTGGTAGTATAGATCGCAGTTGTATGCAAAACACATTCCACCTGAAAATATGTATTGGTCATTATTAACATAATATAATGATGAAAACAGTATTATAAATTCATTAACTTTAACTTCATCAACCCAACTGTTATTGGTGATGAACAGAACTGACCATTTGAAGAAATTGTATTTTGGAAAAACTTACCACAGTGCCTAATAGAGGCAGCTAATGCCAACATAATAACCCGAGGATCTTTAATCACTGCCCAAAGTTTGGCCCTATTCTTTGTCTTAGCTGCTGGGTTAGCTTCATCAGCTTCACCAATTACTTGCCGTGGCGGTTCCCTTAGTGTAAGACCAGTTAGTATTGCTACTATGAGGGCTATTATTCCAGCTCCATAGTACGTTGCTCGCCAACCCTTAAAAAGAATATTACCATTGAAAATAGTTTTCATAGTTTTCTTATTTTTAAATAAGTTATATATGGATAAAATTAAAATTTGTTTAACAATTGTAACAATTATCCACTATTTGACTTACCAGATCCCCTATGTTTAAGGGTGGAATGTACCGCCCAACTGGAAAAGCAATACCATAGCCGCCATAGATACCCCAGTTGAAAATGGACATTACGAGTGCACGCTTTTTTTCAGGAAATATGTCAGTCAAAATTCCAGTTGCCAGTGGATTACAACCTGATTCGCTATAAACAAAATATTACTATTACAAAATGGAACTGTATTAAAATAATCTTTTTCGGGTGAAGTTTTTCTAAATTTTTTAGTTTTCTCTAAATGGGAAAGGTGTCTATCAAATACTTTTTCTGAAAGGAAAATCTATACCGGATGATTCATGTAACGCTGCATGCAACCCAAATGACTTATTTCTCAGTTAATTGGATGTTTATATAATAACTACATCTGAATAGTATTAGACCAATATTTTCCAACTGCAGAACTATAGCTTGATCTCGCTCTCTTAAAACCAAAACTGAAATCAGTCTTCTAATAATATTATTGTTTTTGTTTTGAGTGTACACGTAATTTTCGCTACAAAATTTTAGTATTCTTGTTCTCACTCTGTGTATAAGCCAACGGCCTGATAAGTACGCACAATGAAGTAGGTTCTATGAGCCTTCTCTGCGGGTATGCCGGGCAGGAGGCTAGCCTAACCCGACGAACTGAGAAAAGAAGTTCCACTACATGTTATACGAGTCGAAGATGTTCGTATGACAACCGGTACCGACGGCTTTACGAAGCACGACCGGTTGCATATGCCACTATATTGGTCCACCATTGGTGCACTATGAATGCCGGCCGACCGGAGCCCGCATGCTCCGCGGTGCAATAGCTAAATACTTTAATATATTAACAACAATATAATATAACAGCGTCCTTTACAAATTTGTTATTTGGGTTGCATACCATACCAGACGCATTACACATCTAATTGAATTATTTTGCACAAGAATAATTTGCAAATACCTACCCAGCTGCCATGACCATTCTGAGTACAACAAGCTGCCAGAATTCCGTAACAGTCCCACAGAGTATTATTGCTATAGCAAACACGACAGTACATACTGTCAACATTCGCACCCTGTTGTACTTGTCAGCTGCGAAACCAAGTATGACTCCCACGATTGTAAACACAGCCATGAAACTGGGACCTGCTAGAATTTGATAATCGATTCCTAAGCCATTGTAGTTCCATTCGCAATACGGTGTTCCATTGATATTGAACGACAAACATCTGCAACAATAGCACACATATAATTTTCTACATTTGATACCAGAGTAAACATTAATACTGGAACGAACATATCGACAAAATGAATGAAGGAAGAATAGTAAAGAAGGCCCGAGATAATAAACCCCATGGAAGAAGATCGATAGGACGACCGAGGAAAAGATGGAGAAACAGCTAATAGAGTGAAAACTCGATTCGTTAAATGAACAGGCCAATAGCCTAAGAAAGAAGAAGAAGTAGAAGAAGAAGAAGAAGTAAAAATTAACAACGCGAATAAAGGAAAATTTAAAATTTACTAAATAGCCGGTTTGCATTTAGAATATGGATCCGCATCTATTAAAATATTAAAATAAGTATAGAGAATACACGTAATTATTAAGGAAGAGGTAATAACATCGAATCACTGAAATACTAGTGGGCAGTGAGTAAACAAAATAATTACATTGTACCTTTTATAATTGATTATTCAAAGCAATAAGCGACAATGCATTACAATTAAGTAAATCTATTGTTTTTAATTAAAGATGATTTGACTCGTTTAATTTAGTAGTTTACTGAAATAATGATTTGCTTATTATGTGAGAATAAGATTATAAATTATGATAATAATGTAGTAAATACAATAACCATAAATATAAAGCTTCCACATGCAGAATATATTATTAACCTTGCATAAATACTACTAATATATATTTCTTATATCCTCACTAGAACTGTGCAAACTATTCGATATGCAATTATTCAAATACGAATCTTTCTTTAACATTTTAAGTTATTTTCTTAAAAATGGCCAATAGCTGATAAATTCATTATTTAAAATTACAATCAATGAACTAACTGGGTCATTGATTGCACTGAATTAATAAACAGTCGACAGCAAACTTCTCAATCTGTAAAAAACAAACTAGATGAAGAAAGCAGATTTAGTGATTCCACCAAAGAAGATCATGGATTTTACTTAGAAAATAATAATACTAGATATTAAATTATTAAACTTAATTATTAAGTGATATTTAATATGAAAAGTGTAAAAAAAAGATCTGAAAGGTTATCGATATTAATAATCGATAATCGATAATATTGATAAATAGTAGCCAGTACCCGATCAATTCGATTACTTATTCAGAGAATGAAACTTAAGTGTCTACTAATCAAACAGCAACAAAGATTGAATTACAAAGCTTGAACTATTAGTAATAGATAATCGATGCTATTGGCATACATTAGTCAATCAATTCGATTACTTATTCAAGATATTAATCCGACTGTTTAATAATCAAATAGTAACAAGGATTGGATTATAACATTTGGACTTAAAGATTCTCGAAATTAATAGTAGATCATCGACAATATTGATATACTGTAGTCAATCAATTCGATTACTTAATCAGGGAATTAATCGAACTGTTCATTAATCAAACAGAAACACGAATTGGATTATAAATGATAGGACTGAAAGACTATAACATTAATAATACATAATCGGTAATATTGTTATACAGCAATCAATCAATTCGATTTGTTATTCAGGGAATTATTCGAACTGAAAGATTATCAACATTAATAATACATAATCGGTAATGTTGGTTTACAGTAGTCCATCAATTCGTTTACTTAATCAGGGAATTAATCGAACTGTCCACTAATCAAACAGTAACAGAGATGGGATTATAATGTTCAAACTGCAAGATTGCTAAAATTAATAATATATACTCGATAATATTGGTTTACAGTAGTCAATCAATTCAATTATTTATTCAGAGAGTTAAAATTATCTGTCTACTAATTGAACAACAAGGATTGAATAACAAAGTTTGAATATTAGTAATAGATAATCGATACTATTAACATACAGTAGTCAATCAATCCGATTACTTGTTCAAGAAATTAATCGGACTGTACATTAATCAAATGGTATCCAGGATTGGATAATAATATTTGGACATAAAGATTCTCAAAATTAATAGTAGAACATCAACAATGTTGATGGGCTATAGTCAATCAATTCGATTACTTATTCAGGGTATTCATCGAACTGTTCATTAATCAATGAGTAACAAGAATTGGATAATAATGTTAGGTTGAAATTGGACTATTTATTCAGAAAATTAATCTGACTGTTGACTAATCCAACAGTAATCAGGATCTTCGAACTGAAAAATTATCACACTTAGTAATAGATAATCAATAATATTGATTTACAGTACTCAATCAATTCGATTACTTAATCAGGGGTATTAATCGAGTTCTCACTAATCAAACAGTAACAGGAATAGGGCTATAATGTTTGGACTGTATGTATTATCAAAATTAATATTAAGTAATCAATAATCTTAATTTAATTCAAACAATTCGATTAGAATATTCGCTTCTGGATTATTAAATAAATTAATTTGGCAAAACGTGTAAGCAGTAAGTGATTCGAAAATATAGTTATGTAATCATATTAATTCTTGATTATTTCAATGATTAATCCATCCCACATTCAAATAGTTGCTTACTCAAGTAATCAATTAATGGAAAGTCTATTAATTGATTATTTTTGACCAAAAATCAATAAAAAACGGGGGATGGTTCAACTAATCAACTGCTGGTTATTTGATTACTGGGCTACTCATATAAATATAACTAAATTAATCAATTATTACTTTACATAAATAAGGTCCGTTAAGTATTACACGATTTCAATTCGATTATACAAGATTATAGTACATATTATTACTTATACATTGGATAATTAATAATTAAAATTAATCGAGTGTGTTAAACTTATTTAACTTTGACATATGTATATTAATTTAAACATGTATAGACTTCTTAAAAAAAATGGATGGAGTCATAATCCAGACTTATAGCAGCTTTCTAGTACACGACACAAACCTGGTGCAGTAGACTACAGTTTGAAATGTGGATGTGGTCACCGGTGACCTACAGTTTTAACCATTAAAAGGGCTGCATAGGTCACCAGTGACCTATAATTTTGATCATTGAGCAGGCCGTATAGGTCACCAGTGACCTACAGTTTTGTTCATCAAACGGGCCGGGCCTGTCACCGGTGACCTACGCCATTTGATTTTTTATCATTTGTAGATACATTTCCCCTAAAGGAAGGTGTCCTACAAGTGTGAGGACATTGTAGGCAAACAACTCGTGTGAAAATGGGAACAAATGCATTTTCTAGTTTTAAATTATTGGTGAGATTCAGGCAAAACTGTGCCTAGAAATGTGTTTAAATGTGAAGCGGTGGTCTATTAATAAAACAGATACTAATTTTAAGGAATCAAAGTATTGATTTCTGCATATAAAAATCCCAAGCTGATCTACATAGAAATGGGCTTGTACAAACTTTATAGAAGCAAACATTATACTAGAGTCTTTAAAGATATCAAGGGTGCTATCAAACATCATGTGGCCTAGGAACGGAAACTATAATTTTTGTTAAACTAGGTAACTTATCAAGGAAATTGAAATAAAATTTTGCCTGTATATTAAACTTATATGTCTCAATATTTAGAAATGGAAACACCGAGAAAATCCTTTCTAAAGTTGAGACGACATTGCATATTGTTCTGACACGGAAGCGTGCTTGAACCTAGCGCTTATTAATTAAATCTAAAAGAACTCTCATGATACTTTATGCATTAATTAAAATTTTCCTTCTAACTTTTTTTGCGGACATTCAGGGGTCAAGCTGCAGAAAACTAGCAGGAGATGCATCAAGCCTTGCATTTCCTCCGGCGTTTCGAGGCCAGCGAACGCGCGTGACCCGCTTCTACGGCTTTCTTTCCTTACAAGGCCACATGGTATTAAAACAGGAATTGTCTGTTTTGTCTTTTTATCAGGTCTTCGTAAAATCCAACCTGCTGCTCGAAATAGTCGACCTTACATTTAGGAAGTTGTATTTTTCCGTTTATGAAACGTCATCTAATAAAGGCTGAAAAGCGCCCCTAAGGAAACACAACTGCATTTCGATCATACTCTCCAGTTTTCAACTTTTAACTCGAATTTTTGAAAGGAAATATTTTTACAATAGGGTCCTTTTAAGCTTTCGCATAATAACCTGTAAATTTCCACTTTAAACTCAGAATGTTGAGATACACTTAAATTTGCAGTTCTATTTTAGGTTAAATGGCATTTATAATTGAACCCAAAATTTCAACTTAATCTTAAAATTCACACCTAAAGTCAAAATGAATAACAACATCCGTGCAGGTTCTACTTACGTGTCGACCTTTACTTTAACATTTTAGCTACTGAACTGTAAATTTAAGTGTAAACTCAATATTCTGAGTTTTATGTGGAAAATTTCCTTGAAACTCAACATTTCAGTATCGGAAAACTACTCACATTTCCAATTTCGAAATCGCCTACAACTGCGGATGTCGAAATTTACACTATGAAGCAGAAACTATAAGTTTCAACTCTTATCTCCTATTCTTAACTTTACTATTAAAATGACGAATATAAACTCGAAACTTGAAAATCAGCACTCAGATTTCGAGCTTAAAATCGAAATACAACAATCTTATGGATTAAAGAAATGCATTTTTGGAAGACGAAATTTTGAACTGATTCTTCAAATTTCAACTTGATTCTAAAAGTTACCTTTAAAGCTTAATTTGAAATTTGAAGCCAAAATATTCATTTCAAGCTTTTAATGTGGATTTTAAAAACGCAATTTCAAATTTAATCTAATTTTGTCGTTACTCTTAAATTGGCGTGCTTAAAACCTGAATTTTAAAATTGAAGGCGAAATTTAAATTTCAAACTCGAAATGTTACTATTTTGTATATCTTAAAGACGTAATTTCGACAATAATCTCAAAATTTTGCCTATACTCTTAAAATAGTGAGCTTATAGCTTAATTTGAAAATCGCAGCCGAAACTTTGATTTCACTATTCTGTAGATTTTAAACATGAAATTTTAAGTTAAATCTCCAAATTAAGACTTTACTCTTAAAATAGTGCACTTAAAGCCTGAATTTGAAAAGTACAGGCAATATTTTTATCTCCAACTCGGATTGTCACTATTTTGTAGATTTTAAAGGCCAGAAATTTCGAGTTTAATAACCATATTTTGCCATTACTTTTAAAAATGAATCCGAAATTTTGATTTTAAACTCGAAATGTCACTATTCTGTAGATTTTAAAGACGTAATTTCGACAATAATCTCAAAATTTTGCCTGTACTCTTAAAATAGTGAGCTTATAGCTTAATTCGAAAATTGCAGCCGCAATTTTGATTTCAATATTCTGTAGATTTTAAACATTTTTTAAGTTAAATCTCCAAATTAAGTCTTTACTCTTAAAATAGTGCGCTGAAAGCCTGAATTTGAAAATTACAGGCATAATGTTTTTCTCTAACTCGGAGTGTTACTATTTTGTAGATTTTAAAGGCGAAAGTGCAAATTTTGCCTTTACTCTTAAAACTGAAGCCGAAATTTTGATTTTAAACTCGAAATGTCACTATTCTGTAGATTTTAAAGACGTAAGAAGTTTGAGTTTAATCAAAGAGCAGTATATTTATATACTGCTCTTTGGTTTAACTACATATTTAGTCTTCACTCTTAAAATGGTGTGTTTACAGCTTGAATTTCAAAATTGAAGCCGAAATTTCCAGTTTACTCTCCTGATTTTTGTCTTTACTTTTAAACCGGTGGACGTTAAGCTTATAAGTGAAAATGTTCAACCAGAATTTTGATTTCAAACTCCAAATGTTACTATTTGTAGATTTTAAAGGGAAATTTCGAATGTACTCTTAAAATGGTTGTGGTTTGAAACTGAACACGAAATGTTGATCTCAAACTCGAAAAGTGATTATTTTGTAGATTTTAAAGACGAAAATTCGAGTGGAATCTCTAAATTTTGTCTATACTTTTAAAATAGTGGTCTTAAAGCCTCAAATTTATACATTAAAGGCAATATTTTAATCTAAAACTCCAAATGTAGCCATTTGTAGATTTTGAAGACAAAATTTCGCAGTTAATCTTGAAATTTCAACTGTACTCTTGAAATCAAGCTTAAAACCTAAATTTGAAAATTGATGCAAAAATTGTGATCTCCAATCCAAAATCTAGCTATTTGATAGATTTTTAAGACAAAATACAGATTTTAAAGACGAAATTTCGAGTTTAAAACAATAGGTTAAAATTTTAAAATTGAAGTCGAAATGTTTATCTCAAACTCAAAAGACGACTATTTCGTGGATTTTAAAATACGAAATGCAGAATTTGAAGACTAAATTTTAAAATTGAACAGGAAATGTTGACTTCAAACTCCAAACGTGATTATTTTGTAGATTTTAAAGACGAAATTACTAGTGGAATCTCTAAATTTTGTCTTTTCTTTTAAAATAGTGATCTTAAAGCCTCAAATTTATACATTAAAAGCAATATTTTGATCTAAAACTCCAAATGTACCCATTTGTAGTTAATCTTGCAATTTCAGCTATACTCAAAAATACTCAAATTATGGCTTAAAGCCTGAATTTTAAAATTGAAGCCTGAATTTTAAAACTGAAGCCGAAATTTTTATCTCAATCTCGAAACTGCCGATTAGCTCTAGTTTAGAGTTGTATAGTTAAATGTGTAGATAATTTCAAGTAGTAAAAGTTATGGGTGTTAAAATAACAAACTTACGTTTCGGAATTATTGGCGCTTCCGCAGAGGTGTGGCAGCTGCGAGAGATAATAGTCGGAAGTGTTTAATTGACACGCAATGTCTCCATAGTGCAGGTCCATTGCTATCGCCTTCGACGTTACTCCTATGAGGTAATGGCCCAATTCTCCTAGGACGTAGCCTAGCGAGACAATTCCCAGGACGTAGGGCTGGTACAAAAAACTGAGTTTCTCGAAAATCGCCAGCATGTTGACCTGGAAGAGAAGAAAACGTCGTGGTTAGAATAACCAAATTTTAGTGGGCACATGAATATGCATACTCTGAAAATTCAGCCAGGTATCTCTAAATATTCAATTGCATGTAAATTTTCCGTTCGGTGCAATGAGAAAGACCTTAACTTTCTATTTTTATGTATTAAGGTAATAAATTACATCCATCATGATTTAATGAACAATGACTAATGAAACGCGCGTACTTGGTAATGATAATGACTACGTAATAAGGTTATACCCGAGGTGTTTTTAAATATACTTTCTATTCCTTGTGGCACAGCAACTGTCATTGCCAAGGGTACTTGAAAGAGGAATGCAGCCCAACAGAGACAAATCATTTACTCTCAATTCTTATTGCATTTAATTACCTTGATAGGATCCGCATTTATTACGACACGTGTCTAATAACAAATGACGCTGCGATGCATGTTCAGTATCCAACGAGCTCTATTCATGCATTTCATAATACTCAATATGTATAATTTGGTATTCTAATTTTCTTGATTGTGGAACTTCCCTCACGAAACGTTTCAGTAATATGGGTTATTATAATGCATTGGACAATTTAGTAGTACATAATTACTTATTATGAAAAACAAACTATTCTACATAGAAAAGTAGTAAACAATTTTGCTATAAAATCCAAGAAATAAATACATTTTCAACAGTGGCGGATTTTCCATTAGGCTAAGTAGGCTAAAGCCTACGGCGGCAAATTTTCAGCAGAAAGTTTTCTACAGCGAGGAATTTGCGAAGCTGCGACGATGTGGCTAAATTGTTTCGACGATAAATTAATAATTTCTCATAAATGCTTCCTATCTATCGAAAATACGGCACGAATTCGCCATCCGCCATGTCGCCTATTTATTGTTAAAGGTTACTAAGTTCCTTTTATATTTTTAATAAAGACTTAATCTTTTACTATTTACCTAACTTTTGTATACAATTTTTGATGTTATGTTCAGATGCGTAACCAGGTATTGGCAAAGGGAGAGTTGCCAACCCTTGAGAGAGGTTCGAAAGGCGCCAAATTCGCGAATACTCTGGTGTGTATATTGAGACTATGCGGCAATATATATATATATCAGTCTATAAACGGCAAAATCATAAATTCCCCACTGATTATCAAAAAATATCGTTTTGAAAATAGGGGCGTAGCATAATTTTGTACTTCTTCAGGGTATAATTTGTTGGCTTTTGCGTATATCTGTGTTATATAATAACAATTAAATACAAAATGTATTATTGTGTCTGTATAAATAGCAGTTTGAATTAATTTTTGGTCGCTAGAGGACACTTAAATTTATATAATTGTCCGGTGCGGTATGCAACCCAAACGGCAGGATTTTAAACTGTTATGTTTTAAATATAGACATCTAAAAAATATTAGAGTTCTTCTATGATAAATAGCTTTTCCTGTCAATGTTATTATACCACTGACTTATTACCTTCAATTATCGTTGTCATTCATAGAGGGCGATACAGAGAAATCGAGATTTCAAAGAAAAACACGCGTCTAGATGGATTAATATGCATTTGAAGATGTGACGAATTATATAAGAATTATTTTGAAAACAATTCCTTCATTATTACAGTCAAATTTTCTTGAAATTTTTTAAAATAGTAGTTTCTCAGATAACACAAAGCTTAGATTTTTCGATTTGTTGTATTGCATATAACTTTCCGTCTTCTAAATATTATCCGAATCAAATCAAGAGTTACCAAAAACTGTATACATGGTGTTTAGTAAATGTAATATAGTTTAAGGACGTATAGTATTGTTCAATATAAAGCTAAAAGTCTTAATAAATATGGTCCGGGCCCATGTTTATTAAGACGTTTCGACTTATATTGAACTATGCTATGCGACCTTAAAACATTTCATACTTTTTTTTAACACCCTAGACAAATATTTATAAAATATAATCTCCATATTAGACCTGTGGAGTTAGGAATGTGTATTTAATGTTTAGCTATTGGCATAAAAATAGATTAATAAATAAAATCCAATTAATTAACCGCTTATTCGTTTTTCCAAGAATCGATTAATTATTAACGGATTAATTGCATACAAATCGAATAATCAACGTATAATCGGTTTACTATAATAATAATATGTTAATCTGACGTTTGACTATATTTAAAAAGGTTTGCTTTTAATTGCATTTACAATTAAGCCAACAGTTGATTAATGATATAAAATATTTTTTCTAAGCGCACTGTTTTAGCTTAAAAACAGTACGTTAAGGAGGCCTATAATCGTACTGTTTTTAGTTTGTTTTTTTACGATGTTGGTAGTTCGATTTGAATTTGAAAGTTTGAAATGTCAGTTTCAGCCACCTGTCAGGGCTGCCATAAGTGTTTATAAAAACTCCCTAGTAATCGATTTGACGTAAAATTTTCTACATAAATTTATTTAAAATACTCTTAAACTTCCTCAATAGAAAAAATAGTATAAAGAACACGTTTCATACGACCACTTGTCGCACTCGTTCGTTGAAAAACTCGACGCTTCGCGTCTCGTTTTTCAAACTTGAACTCGTGCGTTAAGAAGAGGGCTTATGAAACTAGTTCTTTAATATACTATTAAAT
>JABXWE010012708.1:0-13374 GCA_014611495.1 Limonius californicus
AATATATATATATATATATATATATATATATATATATTCGAAAGTTTAAATTTCGTTTCATTATTACCCCGCTGGACTTGGCTTTTGTTTCACTCTCCACAATAAAACAGCTTGCATTAGAATACTATTTACTTCTGCCTGTTGAAAGTATTGAGAAAATGGCCGTACAGCATACATTTGTACATGATTTTATCACAAGATTTTTCTACAAACTCACATTCGGAGTCGGTAGTATTCATCCCTTTATCATTTTTAAAGTCTCTGCAATTCAATTTTAACCTGTGTTCTATCTGTGTTCAGTTGTTCAATTAAAAACTTCCTCAGAACTAACTTATGGATTAGCACCATTCGAAATTTGCGTATTGGAGTTTAAATTTGTATTTACTGATCAGATTCCCATTGTTGTTTCAACTTCATCTTTTTGTTGCCATTTTCCTTTTAGGCAGAATAGCGTCCAACTGTTTTGATATTTTTGTCAGTTACAGTTTTCCATGATTGATGTAAGTTCATGGCAGCCCTCTCTAAACTGTAGTTCTTCAAAAGGTTTGGAAAATCATTGTCCTGAGATATTAAGTTAGTCAACATTTTTTTAATATTTTCTATAACATTCTGAACCATTGCATCTGTTATTCTGTACAGTTGGATGGTGAAAACATAACTCTCACTTTGTAATAAAATTAATCCATGGATGAGAGGGGACATTGTCTATTAGAAGAATACTTTTGGTCGTTAATTTTTTTTATCTGAAATTTATTTACGTGCTTGTAAAACATTTTTGAATCATTCTCAAATGTGTTCAGATTACGGATTTGCATGGCACAAAGCCGTCTGAATTTTTCCAGCGTTCGAATTACTAGTGTCCATGTTACCGCATGTCCGAATTATCGAAACTGTACTGTGCTATAATAATATCCTTCTGCATGATAAAACACTTTAAAATGCCCAACAACTAACCATTTTTGAGGAATAAATTCAAAACCTGTGCTTGACTATCTAACAAAAATATTCAATTTTATAAGCTAACACAATTTTTGTCAAGTTGATTTTGTTTTGTAATCCATAATCTGTAGAAAGACGGAGTTTTATGGATTTTAAAAATTGTATTTAATTTTGCATTTAAGTACTATAAGGAAATAATAAAATCGCATAGGTACATATGATCTATTGGTTGGTCACGTACCACCGCTCAAAGGCCCTGGCCTTAGGGCGGTGGTACGTTCTAATATATTTGGCGTCTGTGGGCTACTAATAATAATGTGCCTCTCTTCATAAGAAAATACACGGGAGGGGAAGTGGGAAAGGGGTGACCGGTGAAGTTTTACAGAAGTTTCCGAACTAGAAAAGTCAATATACGAGAGCACCCTTTTAAGTTTTTACAAAAACTAGGAAAGAAAAAAATTTTTTTTTGTACAAACTGTCGCATGCGTTCAAACCAATTCTCGAAACATTTTTTCTACTCTGAAGTTAGTCCCTCTAAAACATATTTCTTTTAAGGCTTCAACAGCTTCTTGAAGTAGTGAAAATCGCTGCCCACGCATTTTTTGTTTGACATTCGTTAGGCGATAAATCAGGTGAATACGGGCAATAAGAGATTCGTTCGATGTTTTCTCCTTCAAACAATCAATTGTTTGATGTGCTGTGTGAGAGTTGGCATTGTCATGATGAAGAATGATGCGACGTTTTCGGTTGTTTTTTCTGATTTCGTCGATGACTTCTGGCAAACAAATTGTTGTATACCATTCAGTGTTAACTGTTCTTCGATCCTCTAAAGGAATGGTGGTGACATGTCCAGTACAACCGAAGAAATAAGCGATCATTTTCTTGGAAGTGCTTTGTGAGCGAACAACTTTTGTGGGATTCGGTTCATCCTGGAACACCCAAACAGTGGATTGTTGCTTAGTTTCCGGTTCATACGAATATATCCAAGTTTCGACACCTGTTACGATGTTGTATACGATTTTGCAGTTCTTCGGTCGAATTTTTTGAGCATTTCCTTATACCAATTAACACGAGCCGCTTTTTTCGAGCTTCGGTCAAATATGCGGAATCCATCGGGAACAGATCTTTTTCACGGCTAAATGTTCATGCCAAATCGAATGTACTGCAGTCTTCGATATGACTAAGGATGCCTCTACCTCACAGCATCGGTATTGTTTGGAATAACAACCGATTTTGGTCGGCCTTCATGAAATTCATTACTGACCCACGCACGACCACGACGAAATTCTGCAAACCAATTGTAAACCGTCTTTTCTGATGGTGCTTCATTACCAAAAGTTTTAACGAAGCGATTCTATGCATTGTTGTTGAGTTAGGCCTTCACTAAAATCGTAAAAAATCATCCAACGAAAACCTTCACGTGAAATTTCCATTTTTTCAGACAATTACTTGTTTTAAACGATCACTGTAAACAAACTACTTGGTCAATTTTTAAGCTGCCACTGTTTTCACAATAACAGATGTCAAATTTTACAAAAATAGTAATGACAAATCTCAATAGCGCCACCTAGTGGTCGTTTGTAAAAACACCAATAAACAAATAAAAATATAAAATTTATGCATAATTCAAATAACCTATACGAACAAAAACAAACTATATATATATAAATATAAACCGAAATAACTTAGTATTAAATAACTTAAATATTTATTTTCTTAGCTTTTTCGTTGTCAAACTGGTTAACAATATCACACGTATTTAAATAATTAAATACATCACTCTCTATGGATAAAATACTTAAATCATTTAATTTGCCCTGTCCCAAAGAACAGCGTAAATAATTTTTTATTCTTTTAAGTGCTGAAAAAGATCTTTCACCGCTGCATTTTGTAGCTAGTCTCCAGCCGTCAAACTGATTTAAGAGCAAGCAAAATTGCCGCCCTAAAAGGCTCGCGCCCCGGGGCTCTAGCCCATTTAGCCCTGTGATTAGGGTGGTCCTGTCTAAGACATTACTAGCTATATCAGATTTACATAAGGTTACGTTAAAATATTTTAACCAAATCCTTAAATTATTTTACTAAAGGATTGTAAATACATAGGAGAACAGAATTCAAATAGGAATTAATGATGGTAAATCAGTTTACTTACATATATCACTAAAATATAGTTAAATTAGTTCTGGCATTATTCGTTACACAAAAAGTAAAATCCTAATCAAAGACGTTGCAACATTTAGAACATGTAGAAGAAGCAGAAAATTCTGAAGATGAAATGCGACCTGAAGTTATTGTTATAGGATGTGGAGTTTCACATATTTTGCGGTCATTAATCTTAATCGTAAATAGGAAGCGACGAATTACTCACCAAAAATAAAATCTTAGAATATTATCATCTTACATTAGTATTGGCCACTAGTTTAAATAACATAAAATTTTACACGTCAATGCAAAATATGTAATATTCTCACTGCTTTTTGTATCGGGAGAATAATAAAAAATATTACGTAGTAATATAACTAAACACGGTTGGACCCTATTGTTGTGTAACTACACGTTTCCTGTAGAAATAATTCCATAAAAATTAGGCCAAAAAATTAAACTTCCATTTTACAAAACTAGTCGGCACTGTTTCTGCTCGGTCCTAATCCCACTTTGTAAACGAGAGCTACTTTTCAGGAGTCTTAAACATTTATGTATATTTGATAAGTAAGGTACGGATACTGACGTTTGTAGGGAATATTCACAAAATTTCAGTAAACCAGTTAGAATACGAGGCCATTCAAACAAATGTTTATCGGTCCACTAATTAATAATGTAATTGATATTGATGTAGGTAGTCAATTAACTTTTTTTTAATAAAAGTAAACGACTTCTTGATAATCATATTACAAATTTTATTATATTTTATCTAAAAAGGTACTATCACGATTTGGTTTTATACAGAAAAGGTCGAGCAGCTTTATTGCATCAGACTTACACGAACAATTATAATGAGGACAATACTGCGTAATTACTTTTATTTAGTTCACGTTCAGACCGGTAAGCAATGACACACATAATTACTCTTTAATGTTGTTTAAAGAAATGAAATACTAAATCAAGCGTATATTTAACAATTGCATTTTTTGTGTGTATCTGCGGTACTTTCCCATCAACCCGTAAAACAAATTTTATTGTCTTTCAATGAAATATATATCTACGAAGCTAAAAGGCTTTTCCCAGTTTGGGTGTCTGGAATCTGGGGCAAAACCACTCTAACAGCCACTAATTAGTGCATTAATTTTTTGGTGTGAGCTGGACAATTATCAACAAACGCATCATACAGAGCACTTGCCATCAAGGATTTCTGTATTAATCTGTGTCAGTGGTAACCTTTTCATTCCGGTTGAACATATCGGTTTTCCTGATTTACCAGTTAACAGTAAACTTATTTTTTCTGTACCTGACATAATCGCATATTGGGCACAATTTTCACCTTTCCATTCGAAACTCTCATCAATCATCACTTTCTGTCCAATGGCATTTTTTCCTTGATTTTTTTCTTTCAACTCCTGACTACCTTTGAAGTCATCGAATTTTAATTGTTTTTAATTATTAATTATTTCTTCGTTTTGAAAAGTATTTAAGCCAGAAATTAGTAAATTGTTATTATGAATGCACCCAAACCATACCATCAAATGTAGTTCTAAATTGCCAGAGGGACATGTAATACGGCTATTTCTGTTCACTTATCTTTAACCTCAAAATTGGGCTGTCTTTCACTCCAAAAATTCAAGGGATATCATATCTTTTAAAAGCCCGATGAATTTAGTTCACAGTAGTGTTTTTATTTTTGGATTCCGAGCATTAGTTCCTGCAGAAAAACAGTTCAAAGTTTTAAAATAGTAAAAATGTTCTGGAGCATTTATGGAATGAATAGACGACGATCATTGATTACACGTTGTCGTAAATCTTGTAAATAATCTGGTTCGGTTGCGTATATTTTACTTCTTAAATAACCAACACAAAATGTAGCGAAGTAAATCTGGCGAACTTTCAATAGTGCTTCCTTTCAATCTATTGATCTGGAAACCTTCTATCCAAACATTGTCGAACAACCATTGCATAATGCGGAGGAGCTCCGTCTTCTTGGAATATCAAACGATCTTCGAGGTATTGATCGTCAATTGCTATAATATCAATTAACACTAAATCAATGTCGTTTTGTAACAATTACTAGTACATCTGTACAGTCAAATTATTAGGTAGGAAAGAAGGACCAACGAGACGTTTACCAAAAATGTCAGCTCAAACATTTAATTTTTCGAGGTGTTGAGTATGCGATTCGTGAAAAGTCCTCGGATTGGAATCTGACCAATAGCGACAATTATGGTGATCGACTGAACCATTTACGAAAAAAGTGCATTAATCGGAAAAACATACGTTAAAAAGAAATTTTCGATTATTTATCGCCCGTTCACTTATAGTCTCACAAAATTACAAACGGCGGTCAAACTCGTCTTCATTGAGTTCTTGTAGCAAATGAATCTTGTAAGGATAAAATTTGAGGTATTTCGGATTTTGTTGAATACTGGTTCGATGAATACCCGGTACAATAGCCATTTGCATTGTACTCAACGTAAAACAACGCAAAAACAGAACCGTCATTTCTACCACTTCATTCTTACCGGATTTTCGGCATTCGATTTTTATTTGTAACAGATCCAGTCGCACGAAATTTTCTCACTAACTCCAAGACATACTTCTGATTCACATGCTTATCTGCATGTTGCTGGTTGAACAATTTGACGCTTCCTTCAACGACAACTTCGTAATACGGCGGGACGCTGGTGTAAAAGAAAATATTCACATGTTTACGGCAAGTTACATGGTCAACGAATGCCATGTAATCATTACATAAATGCTCCAGAACATCTACTACCCAGAACTTTGCAGGAACTAATGCGCGGAATCCAAAAATAGAAACACTACTGTAAAGCAAAGTCATCGAGCTTTCAAATGGTATGTCTTTTGGTACCCTTGCTATTTAAAATGTTTAGTGTGAAAGTCACCCCTATTTTGGGGTTTAAAATAAGTCAACGAAAATGGCAGTATTACATGTTCCCCTGGTAAATTAATTTGACGTGTTCAGGCGTTTTTCGAAAAATAGGAAGTTAGTGTCCCAAAACACGTCTGTTTCGTTTTCGGCAGGCCACTCTGTATTTAGAGAACCTTTGTAGGTTATTTCTTGAAAGAATAAAATAATTAGAGTTAGAGCCGGTCTTTCAATTTCCGATAAAAGTCTTCGACAGTTATCAGGCAGTATAAACTAAACTCTAGGATAAATGTACCCGACAGAGTTTTTGCGTCTTTCAATACAACTTATCCTACTAGTTAGAAGTCGGGCAAATTCTTACAGGTTAACTACCAGAGGGTCTAAAGAATGTGTGGCAAGTTCAGTACAATGGTGTGCGGAAAGGAAAGCATTATCTTAGAAGCAGTGAGTTAAACAAAGATGCATACAGATACGCAGTTTATTAATTTACTAAACGCCGAGGGGCTGTGAATGACGTCACTCAACGTCACTTGCCATAGTTGGTAGTAAAATCTGGGATTTAAATTTTCAATTGTATGTGTAACAATCATTTTTTCTGCTGTAGCTTCACTATAATTCCACCTGCAAATTAACTGCTTGTATAAAATCGCAAGGTTATATACAAGCAACTGTTCTATGGGTGTTACACAATCGTTTATGAAATGTAAACACGGAGGCAGCCGTGGGCTAGAGATTAGAGCGTTAGACTTCTACGCTGAAGGTCCTGGATTCAATTTCCAGTACCGGAATATCGGAT
This sequence comes from Limonius californicus, assembly GCA_014611495.1. NCBI lineage: Eukaryota > Metazoa > Arthropoda > Insecta > Coleoptera > Elateridae > Limonius > Limonius californicus. Next base: position 6,771 of record JABXWE010012708.1, read on the forward strand.
TTTTAACGGTTGTTCTCCCTCGCACGGCAATGGCAAATCAGCGAGGTATTATACTTAGTAAATCTTCTCTGAAGTAGAAGTGCGTACACTTCCCATTTTAAACTGTAGGTTCTCTACGTTTGTGGTACTTTACACGAGCAACACAGACATAGAAGAGAAGATCGCCACGTCTCGTAAGAGATAAAGCACTCGAAGAAGAAGAAACAATTTCATCTACATAACTGTACAATAGTACTTTATTATTTGATGCAACTTATTTGAATTTCCTCCACTAATGTTTGAACGGTGGTTTTCTTTCATTTCAGTTTTCGAAAAATCAAAATGATAACGACGATAAGTCTGCGGACTGGATTTACAACAAAAAATGTTGGCTTCTTCAATTTGTAAAACTTATCTATTTATTAGTTACTATTCCAGAAAAATAGTATTAATTTTATTAAACACTTTACTTAGTTTTACCAAAGAGCACTATATTTATACAATATACTGCTCTTTGGTTTACCATCCGCTATTATATATATAATATATATATATATATATATATATAATATATATATATATAATATATATTATATATAATATTTCGTATCACCTCGTACACACTCGTAGCTGCCTTATCCTGCTGATACCGTACTGTCGGCTGCTCTTACTACCCGATAAGTTTATACTATGGAAGAAGTAAACTAACCTCTGACGTAGACTATCGGATGAAAGACAGAAAATACCGTAACAAGGAGGATAAATTTGACTGTTAGCGTTGATTGAAATATTAGGTTATTTTTATTATTATTATTATTAACCTAATACTTCAGTCAACGCTGCTAGTTTGTCTAGAACTTTATCGGTACTATGGTGCTAGGACTTATCAGATGGTCCTAACACCTAATAACGTATAAATAAGATACAATTGGAGAGATCAATTTTTAATGTTTTTCTTTTGATAAAAATAAATGGTAACTATTTACATAAAATACATAACAACGGAAACATAACAACCCCAGACGACCCGACCCGCACAACAGTACATTGAAAGACCGGCCCTTATACAGGGAAAATAGTGGAATGGCACAACACATATCGAGAAGGTCGACTAATCTAAATTCTGTTTATCGAGAAATTTACTTACAGAAAACTCTCGGAATTTGTCAGGAGCATTAGTAGACCTTCACTAACCGAGAGATTCGGCTAAGTATGGAGGTTCGGACAAATATGTGTGACTGTATAACAAATCTTTTGATTTGGAATAATCCCCATAAATAAAGTATAAAACTACAAATTCTTTATTATTTAATCCACACCGTAGTTGAAGGATATACAAGGAAGATATTGTGTACTATTTAGCCGATTATAGTTACTAATAAGGTGACCAACTTTTTGACAATGAAAAGGAAGACACAAATAAATTGAAGACAAAAAAATGTCGTAAATAAAAGAAACATTTTATTAATTGCAACAATAATACACTATAATATGATAAATTCATAATAAAAACATTTCCAACATTTTATTGTATAATTATGCTTACATGCCTATTAATTATTATTTAAATGAGTACTTTTCCATTGAATAAATATTGTTTGTCAATGTATCATCTTCTAACAATATATTGGAAATATCTGAACAAGAGAAAATATCCTTCATATTGAATTTTATGACAAGTGCTGCAGCTAGAGTATCAACACTCAATCTCGATTTCTCACTTGTTCAAAAACCATTAGCAATTGAAAAAACTCTTTCAACTGCTGCATTCGTTCCAGGGCAGCACAACGTAAATTGAACAAGAATAAACAAATTTTCACATGGAATATGTTCATTTTTGAGATGACTGAATATTTTCCCAGTGTATTAATTTTTCAGAATTTAAATATACATTCAGTCTTCTAATTTTTCCAAAGAGGTAATTGTCGTCTATTTTAATGACTGGCATTTCTTTAGATAAAAACTCAACGCAAGATTCAACATCTGTCCAATATACTTGCGATGAAGTCAAGAAACACCATTGAAAACTGTTATTTTCGGTGATGTTTGTTTCAGACCATTCTTCGATGGATTGAAAACATGTTTGGTAAACATTCTGCACTGCTTTGATAAACTTTTCCGTTTTGCCCTGATTTGATTCCTCTAAGTCTGACAATTTTCTTTTTGTAATTAAAGGAAGAAATTTTTCTTCAAATCGAGATTTATATTGAAGGATAAAGTCATTCAAAATAAGACTATAAACTCTATACTATATAATATAACTGTATAACTGTAACTCCTGTAGCTGAAATGTGTTCACTTTCAATCTTTTGAATCGTATGGTAAAAAATAGAAGCTTGATTATGCACAAAATATATTAATATCTTAGATATTTCATTTTTGAAAAACGATTCCAGGATTTTAGGATACTTGTCTAAAAAATACAAATACGTGCCATCATAGACAATCGGTCGGCTCGGCATCGATCGAATACGGAGAATTACAGATTAGTCTTCAAATATCAAAAAAGAGGACATGTAGGAGGACACTTTTCGAGGAAGGACAGAACTTACAAAAGAAGGACTGTCCTCCCTAAAGGAGGACGATTGGTTACCTTATCTAAAAATCTACGTTCGGCTTCATAGCGTCTTCGTTTCTGTACATTTACATATATCGCAAGTTTTTTAAGTGTCCTTAATTACCAAAGTCTAATTGTAGTTATCGATGGCAAGATTAGGCCGGTACTTCTTTATATTATAGTAACACACATAAATATAAAATAGTATATAAATATGTACGTATACTAAATATTTTTGTTGGAAATGCCATTGAAGCTGTCCGGTGACAAAATACTCTTACTTCCTCTCCATTGTGCATAAGTTATTTCTTACGTTGTTTTCCAATCGTTTTTGTTTGGCCACGTTGGGCATGACATGTTTTATAGAACTCCTATGGATTCTGCTAACAGGCCCGTCTATTAATAAATATATTATGTATTTCATGTTATATCATTACATATTTGCTGTTTTTAGGATTGTATTTAAAATATACAGGGTGATTCATAACGCATGGAGGAAGCTGCAAAGGTAGCTAGAGCTGACCAAAATTAAGCTTCTTTCTGGATAAACTTTTGACCGAAACTCAATAATAAGAAAGTTATAGTAAGTGTATATACATTTCGTATGGATGCTAGACTACAATTTGTGTTACAATATAGATATAAATATAAATAATACGCATTAACATATGGGGTATAATATAAGATAAAGTAGGTATAGTTGAATATGAATATGTACCTACCTCAAGAGCAAACATTGTATGTAGGACACAGCCATTATTAGCAATTATCACATCATCATTAAATCATAAAGCTGGGGATTTGTTTACTAGCCCTTCTAGTTCACGGGGGTGGAGTTGGTGGATGTTGTCAATGGGCCCATCGTACGCTGTTTCCGGGTATTCACTAACTAGGTGTTGTATTGTTTGGTATGGGTTGCCGCAGCTACACTGTGGTGAGTCGGTGAATCCCCATTTATGCATTGAGGCAGAACATCTACCATGTTGGGTGCGTATACGATTGAGTGTGCACCATGATTTTCTGTTTAGTGTGAAGCCGGGTACTTTCTGGGTGGGGTCGGGTATCAGCAGTTTCTGAGGGGCATTGAATGCTTCCCAGCGGCTTCTCTATTCTTCTTCCAGTGAGAAGTTTTGTTCTTGCAGTTTGGTGGCAGCTGTCCAGAGAGGTTTTCTCGATTTCAATCTGTTATTTTTTATGAGCATATCTTCGTGTATTGGTAGATGGTGATCTTTATCTATTTTCTGGAGCTCTCTGCAGGCCGCCGCCGAACGTCTGTGTTCGGGAGAAGCGATATTGCTTAGCACAGGAAGCCAGGGGAGGGAGGTGCTATTTATAGTGCCTGAGATCAGTCGCATTGTTTGGTTTAGTTGGATGTCCACTGTCTTTGCATATGGGCTGCTCATCCACACTGGAGCGCAATATTCCGCCGTGGAGTAGGCTAGCGTGGCGGTTCGGAGAGTTTCGGCGTCTGAGCCCCATGATGTACCAGCTAGTTTCTGGATAAGATTAGAGCTTGTTCGTAGTTTAGCTTTAAGTTTCTCGATGTGGAGTTTGTATGAGCGTTCTGTCGAGTGTCATTCCGAAATATTTAGGCGTGTTATTGTGTATTGAGTCTGTGTTCCTGAAGGTCATATTTAGTCTCTGGTTCGCTTGTCTATTCTTGAGATGGAAAGCATTGATTTCTGTTTTTTGGGGGTTTGGACGTAGGCCTCATTCGGTGAAATAACAGTCCGTGGCTACTAAGTCTCTTGTTAGGGTATCATCAGCATTTTCCAAGTTCTTGTTCTGGCTATTAAGGGCTATATCATCGACGTAAATGAACTTCTTGCTGTTGGTAGTCGGGTTGTCTGTAGTATATACATTAAATAGTAGCAATACTGTGCCTTGGGAAAGACCATTATGTAGCTTTCTAGTTTTGCTAGTGGTTCCCGACAGTATTACTTTGATTAACCGGTCACTTAGCAGAGTGTTCATAAGTTGCATTAGGCGTTTCCAGGGGATAGTGTTATATAATTTGAGTAGGAGGCCGTGTTTCCAAACAGTGTCGTAAGTCGATGGAAGGTCTATAAAAGCAACTGCTGATTTTGACGTTTTTGATATCCAGCTTCAATGTGAGTCATGAGGGCCAGAACCTGGTCGCAGTAGCTTCTATTTGGTCTAAATACCGCTTGCTCTGGTGGAATCACTTTGTTCATTGTGGGGAAGACACGCTCGTAGATTAGTTTCTCTAGTATTTTATATGTTGTGCAAAGCAGCGCAATCGGGCGGTAGCCGTTGGGAGAGTCGCCTGGTTTTCCGGGTTTTAGTATGGCTATTATGTTACTTTTTCGGAGTGTCGTGGGGAGTTGTAGCTTCTCCAAGATGTTGTTCTAGAGGTTTTTGAACCATTCTTTTGCTTTCATCCCGAAGGAGATGAGGAATTCTGGTAGTATGCCATTGGGACTTGTGGCTTTGCTAATACTATGATTGCTTTTTCAATTTCGGTTGTTGTGAAAGGCTTTACATATTCGAAATGAACTTTTGATGTCAGAGAGTGTTTTATTTACTTGCCTTATCTTTCCTTTGTTTACACTAGGTTTAGCGGTTTCTGCAAGTATTGCTGCTATGGTGTTCGGTTGGGGTAGTTTACCCACTGGGATGGTTTTCTTAGAGGATCCTTCCATTCGTCTCATAAGTGACTAGGCGGTACGCTGGTGCGAGTGAAGTTCTGATTTTCGACGGCCTCCCTCCATTGTTCTTTTCTGGATTTGTTCCGCTTTTCGAGAAGCTCATCGGCTACCTCTGGATTTTCATTATTTTGGTATTCTTCGTATAGATTCTCTCATTCTTTGTCCTAGCTTGGGATGTATGTTTTTCTGTATCCGCGTGGGATAAATCTATTTGCAGTGGAGATTACCAGTTTGGAGGATCTATCGTAATTGCTGGATACAGTAAGGGACAGCAAGTTAAAAGTTGAACTGTGGAATACAGCTGATAAGGAGGAAAAATTAATGATATCATTTTTTTCGTTTCCATGGAAATGTAGTTCTTATAAAACTTTATTGCTGTTACTTTAAATCAACTTATGCAAAAAAAACACCTAAATATTTAGCTTCTGCATAAACAATAAGCTAGTCTAAGTATTCTTCGTTACTGTAATTAGCTATTTTATCCAAACTACTCACAACAAAATGTCTTAATTTTGCCGTTTAAATGTACTCACATCTAAGTAAATTTCTTCTGTTTTTGTGTTTCCTTTTGTTTCCTAGCTTTATAAAAATAATCAGCGGCCCTTATAAGTGGATACCAATTTTATAGCATTATAGGATAATTTTTAATAGTCGTAATTCTTATGTTTTTAAACTTTTATCAATTTTTTAACTATTTACTTGTTGGAATAACTCATAAATATTTCCAATTTGAATTTAAAACGTAAGTTACTACCATAGTTTTTAACAAATACTCATTAATTGTTTTAATTTTAACTTGCTGTAACTTTCTTATCAATGGGTTTTGGTCAAAAGTTTATAAAGAAAAAAAATTAATTTAGGTTCCCTCTAGCTATCATTTCAGTCTCTCCCGTTTGTTATGAATTGCCCTGTATATTTACTAATAATAAGGGCCGGTTTTACCACCTCTAGTTAACTGATAGTCAACGCTTGACTAACAGTTGACAGACGCTTTGCCGTTTTACAATCTCTAGTCAAGAAAAAAAATGGCGTCAACTAGTGGTTGAACTGACTAGCAGATTATCTGGTAGTCAACACTCGAAAGTGCTGGTTTGTTTGTTTGTATTGCCGCGAGTAACATAACCTCTCTTATTATTAATTTTTCATTTTCGACGTTCCTTTTCAATTTTTTCTTTGGTTTAATTTTAAAAGCATTATTTTTCACGATGTTTTGCAATTTCGATTTCATTTCAAGTGATGAGGAAGATATTTTGGAAGCAGTGCCTATTCGTAGAAGGCCTAAAGTATTAAGAGATAGAATCGATCATTACAATTTATGGAACGAAGAACAGTTTTTTGTGAGATTTAGGTTAACGAAAGAAACAGTCGTAGTTATCCTAAATCTGAATTCATTTGTTAT
>JABXWE010012709.1:0-11338 GCA_014611495.1 Limonius californicus
TTTAAGGCCAAAGAACACACCAGACAGTAGCAACACTGTAGGAAAAAAATTTAAGATTGGAGAGAACGTTATGGCCAGAGATTATCGGCAAGTAAATCAGAAACTGTGGACACCAGCAGTTATTACGGAAAGAAGGGGAAGATCAGTATATATTTGCAGAACAAAGGAAAATTTATACTGGAAAAGACATACCAACCAATTAATAAATAGGGAGACTTTTCCGGGGGAAGAAGCACAGGAACAAACGAGTAAAGAAGACAAAGCAATAAGTACTCCCAGAATAGGAAGGTCCTCAGACATCAAGGCCCAAAAAGAAAATGAAGAAATGGTTCGGCAAGAGAATGAGCAACAGCCGATCATCGTCCCAAACCAGAGAGCTAGCACCAGGATCAGAACGACTTCAAAAAGATATGGGGAGTGGGTCTAAAGTAAGTAAGGAGGGGTGTAGTGTATCCTAGGAGGGCTGGGGGAAAAGGAAAGACGAAGTTGGCAGTTCTGAACAGCCATGATGAATGTAAACACGTTAGTAAACTGGCTCATCTTGTTATAAGTATTTGTACATGTATTATTTGAGAATAAAGTTGGTTTACAAGTAACATACACAACAGTAAATTACACTGATTCGGACGCCCGGGGGTTACTTTAAATCTGCGTATCACTCAGGTCGAAAGCTGGAGCGTGACTTCCACTTAACAGTATGAAGACTCGAATTAAAGCTGCGTTCACAGAAATATAAATAACGTGGCGCATACAGGGTGCGCTTTCAAACTGGATAAAGAAGTGTAGCAGCATGGGCTTGCTTGTAGGTAATGAAACGCTTTATACAGAAGAGTACCAGAAATGGGGTTTAACCTTCAAACTTCAAAAACGGAATACCTTGCAATTGTGGAAGAAAATTTAGACTTGGACCTGGCGACCAGAGAACAACGTAAATAAGATATTGCAACTCTTACAAATACCTGGGAGTAAAGAGATCATCTACAGGCAAAAGTAGAGAAAACATACCTTTTCATTCTTATCGCTCAAAGAACGTTATCAATTCCTCAGTTAAATCCGGTGTTATGGAGTAGCAAGGTAACAAAAAAGGACGAAAATGACCATCTGTAAAGCCATAGTAGAAAGCATCAGTACATACGGCTCAGACAATTGGGAATTGAATAAACGCGACAAAGAAAGGCCTCTTGCTCTGCATTTCTGACGAAGTAGTGGCATATTGAGGATCGAGAATGTAAGGACAGAATCCGGTAGAATAAACTATATTGGATACAATATGCACAAAATGATAGGGACGCCTAGAATGTATGGAAAACATCAGATGACTACAGAAAGTATGGCAATGGAAAAGGAGAGAAAAGAAGAAAAAGAGGAAGATCCCAGGAGCAGGAGAGAAGACGTACAAGAAACTATGGGAGCAAAACATTTCTTTAAATACATTTTTGCGATTTTTACAAATTATTTATGCAAAGCTTTTAATATTTTATAATGGATGACCTGCATATTTTGACACTGTTGCTTAACTTCTATAATTAATAAACATATTTAATAAAATAGTATATGGTTTTATATATTCAACATGTGGAATATTCTTATAGTAAAAGTTTCCTCTCTTGTTTTCTTCTCTTCTACACGGTAGTCTGCTCTTCATTGCATACTACTTTTCCGTTACCCACTGCCACCGAGGCTGCCACTTCTCTAATACCACTCCTCTCCCTTCTCATATACGCGTCCGTCCTCTCTAAGTCGCTTAGTACTTTTCTGCTGGTCCCCATCGCTGACTCATCCCTCTATATGGCAGTCCTCGTGCCAATACCACTTCTTCCCCCCCCCCCGTCGCTTTTCGCTATCTACCCCTACTCTACCTTTCTTGTTTCGATTGGCTCACCTTGTAGCATCCCTCTACAAAACTTAGGGCAATATATTTATTCTAACAACAGGAAAAATACGTAGATACCAAAGAAACTTACTTTTGCTAAACATCTAATCTTTATTTTTTTTATTGTAAAACTAAAAGTTGAGTATGTTAAAATTGTGATGTTTAAACAATTTCTATCGTCTCAATAACAACATTGATTCTCTTTCTTAAATAATAATAAAATATATTGTTAGTTTATTTTGAAAACCTTATGGAAGACCATATTCATATTGGTAACCACTTTTAGTTACCGTTATAAAGCAAATTGAAAGCAAGCTACTAGTATTTACATTCACAACACACTGGCGTTCTTAATATACTAAAATTTCGTATTTTTGGCGGCGATATTCTTTTCCACCATAAGGAATATAACAGCAGCGTTGACTTGTTTGAACCTTTCCAATAGCAATAGTACCATCGGGAGCATGAGCTCGTCCAATGTATAAGGTTTCACCATCTTCAGTTTGGCCACCCTTAATTGCATTCGATGGAATATTTCCTTCGGTACACGGCACCCATTTTCCAGTGCAATTACAAAGCATTTCATATTCACCTAGTTCAACTTCCATACCGTTCCACGGTATGTAAGCAGTTTTGTACCCAGAGTGGTATTTACCAGGAATCACACTTCCTTGGTAATTGCATCTGATGACATACAAAAGTGATGATCTGTCTTCTCCTCCAACAAATCCATATGCAGGTACAATACTGCCGGTAGCAGACCATTTGTTATCTTGTGAATTACCAAGAGGTTTTCCTCCTTCTTGGATGATCCAAGATCCCGTAGCACCCCATCCAGTGCCGACGCCAACATAACAAATAGGCACGTGTTCAATGTCAGTCCAAGTTATAAACGGCCGGGGGTTATTGTCGTAACCAGCCGATATGGTGTTGTTGTTCCAACAAACCCAGAAAGCACGAAACTTGTCCTTATCGAGGATGTTTGGAGTTGAAACTTCAATTTTGTAGGGCTTGGTACGATTTTTGCGAATTGCACATTTGGTATTGTGCCATCCTCCAATGAGGACTTCATACATGGGGTCACTTGTTCTAGAAGGTGTAGTTGTAGTTAAGGCTATGCGAGCGTTACTGGATGCACGGACTTTGAACTTTATATATCCCTCGTTGTTTGGGTAAAAAGTGTAGCGTAGCTTGTCAGGAGTTTCAAGTTCTACAAAAATTTTAAAGATGAGACAGTGAAACAAGGGAAAACACAAAAAAGAAAGTTGTCTACCTGTAATAGCGCCGGCAGCGATTCATATCAAAGGAGGAAACAAAATTATTTAGTTGATATAGAAGCAAATGGGGTTTTGTTCAGAAATCAGCTTCATAGTTATATTCATATAGTTTTCAAAAGAGTAGTACAATTTAGAATTGATATGTTCTAATTGTAAGCTTCTGAAATGCTATAAGATTATAGGGTAATTCCGGTATAGATGGACCATCCTGTTAGATGGATCTGCATTTTAATTCAGAGACTATTCATCAGAGGGCGGTATAATTTGGTCATAGTGTTCATGTTATCTGCATTTGCAAGTGGCATTGTTTCTGTGAACGTGCGTTGCTGAATAGGTAAGATAGTATCTTGTTTCAATTGAAAGTAGTGTTGAATTTTCAATGCAATTTTAATATATGTGAGTGTGTCAAAGTGGAAATTAATTTTTACATCCAAAACTTTTCTGAATCATCAAATAAAATCCCATTTCTTTATTATAACCTCAAAATAATAGCATCTGCAATTTTCCAAGGTGATACTAAGGTGGTCCATCTAACCCGTATATTTGGATTAGATGGTCCAACAATGCTCGGTATGTATGGATCAGTGAACCATTGAGAATTAATATTGTTCTTTTCTACGATTGTATAGAATTAACCTGCCAACTATGTACAAAAAGAAAAACACAAGCAGCAGAGGCAAGTGGAGTCCAGCTGATTTGGAGAACGCCTTCAAAGCAGTAGAAAATGGTACAGGGATCAACGAAGCAGCTAAAACATTTTTAATCCCAAAAGCAACGCTGAAGGCCAAAAAATGGGAAAAGGGAGCATAGACGTGCATGTCTTTTGGAGGAAATCATGACTGAACAGTGAACATCAGCTTCTTCATACGCCCGGTAACATCTACAATGTTGATGAAAGTGGGCTTCAACTAAATAATAAGCCAGGACAAGTTGTTGCTGTCAAGGGTTCCAAAAGTGTACCCGCAATAACTTCAGGTGAAACGGGGGAGAGTTTTTCAGTTGTTGTCTTCCAAGTCATACGACAAACTACTTGCAGCCTTTGGATAGGTCGTTTTTCAAATCACTTAAAAGCTATTATTACACAGCTTGTAAGAATTTTATAACGAATAATCCCACAATACACAATGAACCCACTTCAATTTGGAAAGTTACTAGGAGGAAGCATGGAACTGCGCTACAAAATACAAAAACGCAGTATCAGGTATCAGTGCGACTGGAATTCGGCCTTTTAATCTGCATGCTTCACTCGACTATGCATTGTTATCCGAAGAATGCAGTGCCGACAAATACAGCTACAACTGTATACCCTCAACAGACTCCTCTACATAGACCTCAATCACCTCAACCGTACTGTTCTACGAAGACAAAACCACCCCAACGGAAAAGAACGATGAAAAAGCTCCAGGAAAACTTCTGAACGAAATTTCTCCAATACTGTCCATGGCAGCTGTGACTATCTTAAGGAAGAGATTTCATAATGTAGCGAAAATTCTCAATGAAGCAATTAACATTACACAACTTAAAAATAAGAAGCTGGTTGAAGAACAAGAAACTAGAAATAAGAAAATCTAAGAAAACAGTAGTCTCGACAGTAACAGAATCGTCATCAGTCAGATGATAAAATGTCACTTCACGATGACAGTGATGACTCTGATGAATTTGATGCATGCTAACATCTGCGTTGGCTGCGGCGAGCATTACAGACAGACCACTAAATCTGATGACTGGATTCAGTGCGTTAGATGCAAGCAAATATGTTAATATTGTGAATTGTGTGGAAAATTAACGCGCAAAGTATGAGTTTAGTTTCCAAAATTGCGATTTTGTACCAAATCTTCTTCTTAAAGTTCCGTATTCATTAATGAATGTTGGCAACAACTTCGGCAAAATTTTCTCTATCTTTAGCTGCTCTAATCAATGCATGGGTACTCATATGTGTCCAGTCTCTGATATTTTTGAGCCAGGAGCATCTTCTTCGACCACGTCCCCTTTTTCCATCGATTTTCCCTTCCATGATGAGCTGTAAGACGTTGTATTTATCATTTCGGTATAGGTGTCCCAGGTATGCTGTTTTCCTTTTTCTTATAAGTGTTAGCAGTTGCTTTTCTTTGTGCATTCTTCTCAGCACCTCTTCGTTTGTAATGTGTTCTGTCCACGATATGCGCAGCATTCTTCTGAATACCCAGAGTTCGAACGCGTTTAATCTCTTTTCCGTATTAGCCTTGAGTGTCCAGGCCTCGACGCCGTATAGTAACACTGAATGTATGTAACATTGCACGAATCTGTACCAAATAATTTCTTTATATTCAAATATATGGTTTACTTTCTTCTAAATATAATGGTCCATATTTCCACTAGTAGGTAGTCTACATATCCTGGATACCTCGGGATAGATGGACCAGTGTAATTTTTTTTAAATTGTTGTACCTAATAAAAAAAGTATTAAACTTTTCTAGATTTCTCAATTACCAGGTGTTCAATAAGGTTTAGTCGATCCATTTACGCAATTTTTGATTTCGTTTAACCAAGTAGATAGAAATGACGAAATTTTTTTTTAATTGTGGTCCATCTATACCGCAATTACCCTATTGCGTTGACGTACTGATTGATGTTCTTGCTAAGATAGCAAGTGCTTTGTGTGCAAATGTTTTTCCAAAACCGTGGCTCACACATTGAGGGGTTTGTATAATAACCAGATAAAAATCCAGTAAGCAACAACTGTATATCATGCAAACATAATGACCGCATTGATATTGATCACTAGTTAACTAGATTTAAAAACTTAGAACAGATAGGAATGAGTAGCCTAACGCAGGCTGCTGATATAGTAATAGACATTGGTACAAATATCAAAATGTAGAAGCTAGTAGACCTATGGGTGGAAGACATATAGAAGATAAAAAAGGAACTGAATATCATTAAAAGTAAAACCAAGATAGTGAATGAAGAAGAAAAAACCAAAATAGGGAAATAAAATACATAGGGATCAATCTGGAAAGAGTTACACCATATGAATATTTGGCAAGCATAATAACCGAGGATCAGGAGTCAATACACAAGATAGAAAAGAGAAAACTAATTACACTGATGTGTATACATACTACAGATGGATCCAGAGAGAACAGAGAGTACTAAAACCAAGACTAAAAAAAGAAGAAGGGGAAGAGGCCGAAAGGCAAAAGTGTATGAGAAGAAGACACCTACGACTAGTTAACTAGTCCAAACGGTTTTGCCCCATACGCCAAGACCATAACGTAGGTTCAATTATACAGACTCCAGATTGTCGTGTGGTTTAGTTTATAACAGTATTTTCAGACAGTGCCACTGGCTTGCAGACTGCAATGTATATGACTTACTAACTAGTCTTTTAGTGCCTGTCAGTATTGGTTTTACGTACAGCGATCTGTTAGCAGAAGTTACTAATGTGGATCTTTCTAGAATGTTGTTTAAAACTTTTTTATAATGGATATGCATAATATTCCAAGATAAGTTTAGTTTTTAGATTTTCCAGGCGAACTTACTAGCCTCTTTTCATTTTATGATGTCGTAAACGTTTCTACATAACCTCAAATACCAACAGAAAGCGAATGAATGTTAACATTCGATGAATTGGAATATTTCGCAGAAAATCCAGAGAAAATCAGCGACATTCAAGTTACGATTCGCACCAGGTTAAATACTTGCTCCTGCAGATTGTAATAGTAATAGCAATAGGGAGTTTCATAAATTAATTGCCTAGACATTGACGACTAGAAAGATCACGCCGGTTTGGTTCTGAGCAATAATGATGCAAGACCAGCAATACTAGAATATATTATGAGGAAGAGAAATAAAGAAGTGAACACGAAGATCCCCCAATTTACTGTTTGTCGGAAACCCTATAAAGCAATGTCAGTCAACCTTCCAGGTGATTCTAAACCAATATATTTTTTTTAGGTACTGTTTTCAGAGGAGCTTTTCCAAACCACCGGGGGGAAACAAATCACAGAGTCCAGGAGAGATATTCGAACAAGGTCCAAGATCAGGAAATTTAAACCCTGGAAAGATTTGACAATTATTGAATGTAATAAACTTATAGGTCAATGTTGTTTAGGGGGTATCATCCACTTTCGTGTGTCAGCAAAGCGTTGGAGCAGAAATCGCCTTTATTTTCATTCAATTTTTGGTCAGACCATGTGGAAAAATCGTTTTCTAAGGTTCTGTTTCAACAGATGAGCATTTATGCAAAGACAAGTCAATAATGGAAACTAGGTACTCTGCGTAATATAAAGAGTATTCTAGATCGAGAATGTAGGTTCGGTGGTGAACGTATCAGAAACTAAAACAATTACCAATATGGACGAATCCGATCACGTTTTCGTTGGAGATAATAGTTTGCAAAAGGTAAAAAGACACGGGTAGCTGGGTCAACGAATCTTAGTAGAGAAATAGAAACAAACAACAGAAGAGCCCAACTGGGACGGGTAGCCTTTGAGAAGTCATCGTTCATCATATACAAAAATAAACCATGGACAGCGAAACGACCTAGAGGTCGACCACAGCTCAGATGGCTGGATGATATTCAAAGGAATGCAGGATTACACTGGAAAAAATAAGATGCCAAATAGGGAGAATTGGAGACTCGTCGGAAAGGCCTTTGTTCAACAATGGATAAAAACAAACTGAGAAAAAGAGAAGAAGAAGATAGATGCAGAGAGAGAACTTTCATTGGACAAATCTATGATTCAGTGGCGTGAAAGAATGGTACGATGAAACGTAGACTTACAACTATAACTGGAATATTGCAAGAAATTAGACGGAAAATCCAAAAAAATTAATAAAGCAAAAGCTGAAGACAGGTAAAACAGTATACAAAAGGAAAGGTCCTGTAACTAGCTAAAAAGATGAAAGGTAGGTATGTTAGAATATTAAGTACAGGCCTCAGACATAACATAGTAGAGGTTGAAACCAGATGAGGGTCAAAAAGCTAAAACCACAGCTTTTTTCCGTTTTGTTAATATACGCATACGAAAAACGAAAAATGCTGCTTGTTGAAATTCAGAGAGGAGATAATCAACTCCCTTATGGGTATTGCTGACGAATTCAGTACTCCCCAGGTCCCAACTGGGACCAGGTAATTATCTTACATTATTTGGAACCCATTTTTAATACATACAAGAATAAAGCGACGGCTGTAGAAAATCGGCAATGAGAAGGTGCAGAAATTGTGCGAAAAGTAACGTACACTAGCAGTTACGCCTTTTGGGCCCTTTTTGCTCGCGGTCGCCTACACTTTGTATTCATCCTTGGTTCAAAGAATTTGTCATAGAAGCACTGTATTTTTTACAGTGTGAGTATGCTTTGCGATGATTTTATTTTGATTTAAATTGACAGGTCGTTCTAAATGGATTCATGTATCGTGTGTTTACTAGCTTTTCCATTTCACCTTATGTGTGAATTAGTGACACATTGAAGCATTGAAGCTGTTCATTCACAAACATTTTTGAATACAAAAAAGTATTCCTATAACTAAAATGATTTGTTTATGAAAAATCTTTTACTGACTTCCCTAGGTCAAGGGGCGCTCTATACAAATTCGACACTAGATTTAAAAAAATTGAATAGAGCGTTAAGGACACCAAAAAAACTGGTTTGCGGAATAAAAAATGTTCACATTCATAAATAGTCCCAACGGCACTTCAAATCTTTTATTTGCTTTAAATAAATTCAAATATTTTACCTATATCGTCAGGGCCAGCTGAGCTACATCGATCGATATCAATCCAGCTGAAGTTGTCATTAACCTCATCAGGGGTTTGAGGTTCTTCGCATTCTGAGGAGTCATTACAACATTCTTTGGGTCTGGAAGAGTCATAACGAGATTCATTGGGTTTTGTAGAGTCATCACGAGGAGTTCCTGCTTGGGAGATGACCCAAGACCCTTTGGAGTTCCCGGTACAAAACCCAATATAGCAAATGGGAACGTGTTCATTATCAGTCCAACTCATAAACGAGTAAGGGTTATTTTCATAACCAACAGAAATGGTGTTGTTGTTCCAACAAATCCAGAAAGTGCGAAATTCGTTAGCATCAAGGATGTTTGGAGTGGATACTTCAACTTGGTAGGGTTCTGTACAATTTTTGCGAATAGAGGATTTTGAATTGTCACCATCTCCAATGAAGATTTCGTACTTGGGGTTAGTTTCTTCTGGAATTGAGGTTAAAGCGATCTGGGCGTCGCTGGATGCCCGCACTTTAAATCTTATGTATCCGCTGGTGTTTGGGTAAAACGTATATTCTTCTCCATAGGGCGTCTCAAGTTCTGTAAAATAAAGTTAATGGTAGTTATAACATTATATTAGATAAGTTCAATGGCGTCTGTGTCTGTTACAGAGGTGGCAACCACAGTAAATCCCGCCCTACACCCGGGATGTATGCATAAAGAAATAAACCGCTCATGATGACTTGAGTTTTCGTTGCGGCGTTCTTGGCTTTAAATTTGTCGTAATCAACTATGTGCTTCCAATTTGCAATACAGTATGTATTTTGCTCTATACCATCAGATCATCCATTAGTGAGAAGGTTGAATAATAAAAATCTATCGTATTAAATTTATTTAACCGTACCTACATTTTAATATAAGGAAAAAATTTATTTTTAAAAGTCGGATGTTTCAGTGGTCAAGTAATCATGAAAAAGAAGAAAAAGTTAATGACCTTATTCAGCAAGACAGACGGGCCACAGTTGGTCATACTTCTCAAAATTTACGAATTAGTATCGGAAGGGTTAAGGACATCATAAAATAATAAGCTAAAGTATCGTAAGTGGAGTGCCAAATGCATTCCGCGCTTGTTGACCGAAAAACATAAGTTGAATCGTTTGCAAATCACTTCTTCTTTACTGCAGCGATATGAAAAAGGAAATGCATTTTTAGACTCAATTGTGATAACTGATGGAACCTGGTTACAACTGGCAAGCATGCAGTGATGGCACATCACATCTTCAAAGCCAAAAACAAGCAAAAACTGTGTTGTCAGCTCATCACTACTATACCGGGTGAATATTCCTAAACCGAACATAGGCAATTAACATGGGAAAAAGGTTTTTCGCAGATTGCTGCTCCCCATTTTAACTTAGTGGGTTTATAATGACACCCATCGAAAGAAGATTTTTTCCTCGTCTAATGATATCCGAATTAGTTAATTTTCAGTTGTATTTCTCATTATTTTAGCAACAATTCGCAATAAATCCAATTCGGAAAAATCATGTTGAGCCATGACTCGTAAGACAATAGACAGATTCAAAAGTCATTCAAGTGACAGATTCATTATGCCGTTGGCGACTATGATTTTAAGATTTCCAATTTTCTTTACTGAAAGCAATTGGAAATTTTCTAAAGAATTGAAAAAGCTCTGTATGAATTTCTGGTAAATGTAAAATTCAGTAAACTTCCTTAGCATCGGTCGTGTTTATTAGAAAATTGTTTATACACAAATAAAATAAATACATTTTAATAAACGACAATAATAATAATAATAATAATAATTTGGGAAAACAGTAAAAGGATTACTAAGAAAGGTAGAAGAGTGCACGTAGTGCATTCAATAGAATTCTAGCTGGACTTTTAATCTTTTTTTAGACATTTTCATCTTAGGAGGAGTGTAAAACGTACAAGGAACGGAACCCAGGGGGACCCCTTGCATAATGATACACCTGTTGACAATAGTTAGGACAAAATTATAATTAGAAATTAATAATTAAAGAAAGTGTTCAAATAAACCTCCATTCTGCATTAAACAATGCCCCATCCTATTGTAAAACGAATTTCTGACGTTTGCCAACTGCCTATTCGTTATCAACCTGCACTCCTCAAATATTGCATTCCTCAAAGAATTAATGTTTGGGTGACGGGTTTTATAAATGCGGCTTTTCAGGTGACCCCACAGGAAGAAATCGTACGGTGCCAAATCAGGAGATCTAGCAGGCCAGTTGATTTCACCTCCTCGTCCAATCCACCGATTTGGAAATGAATTATTCAAATATTCTCTGACGTCTATTCCGAAATGAGCTGGACATCCGTCGTGTTGGAACCAGATATCCTGGTGTGGACGTGCCATCTCTTCAATTGCAGGGCCAACCTGAGTAATTAACAAATCTAAATAATTTTCTGCATTTAGATTTCCTATAATTTCGAAAGGGCCTATAATAT